>JAVYIG010016759.1:0-29605 GCA_035222895.1 Strongylocentrotus droebachiensis
CTATACACTATGAACATGACTGACAAAGAAAGCGGACAAAATATACAGTTCCTCAAGTAGACAAAAGGAACATCTCTTCACTGCTATTATGTAAACATGTGTAGAACAGGTGTCACATGCATATTCTTCTTTTTTACATAATAGCAGTGAAGGGATGTTCCTTTGTCTACCTGAGGAACTGTATATTTTGTCCGCTTTCTTTGTCCGTCATATTCATAGTGATATCCCCTCCGGCGAGGGGATAATTATCCAATACCATAGCAAGCTGACATTGAATGTAGAAAAAAATATCTACATGTGCAAGTAGACATTGAATGGAAAACAAATATCTACATGTACAAGTAGACATTAGCCTTTTAATATCATTTAGACATCTGTTACTTTTCACACAGTTATGAAGAATAGAATTGTTAATGTTTCCAGCAATTCATACAATAAAGTATGTTGTTGTGTGCCTGACAAAGGACCAAAATGGATACCGGTATGTACACAATTGATGTTGATTCCAAGAAAACACATTCCAAAGTTCAACCATTCTTTTCATACGTCTATGCAAAATATTCAGTTAGTAAATCATCCAATAAAGCGCTATAGTTATTCAGCAGTCAAGATTAAACATTTACACATTTTTCAACAAAATTGGTGATTGTGCCATTCTGCAAGCACAGGATGATATTCTAAGGAGAAATCCTGATGAATTGATCTACAGCAATACATGCATTGAGAACAAGACAATGCAATCTAACCTGTAAGAAAATCCACTTACTCTATCGCTTGTGATAACAGGGAGTTGAGTAGGCTGCCAGGAATACCCTCTGTCTGTAGAAACATGTAAGACATGCTGCACATCACCAGATGATTTCTGGGATTTCTGGGGAAGGGAAAGGACATTTTTTAAATACTGTTTTAATTTGTTTCTTCAAAATAAAAAAAATAATTCTAAGTCCAGCTGTATATTACACCTCCCCCCCCCCCTATGATCACCTGCTTTCTCTTCTTCACTTGTTTAACTGTCCTACTGTTCCTAATTTCTGTAAAATTATATGACTTAGTTTACTCTTGTCAGTGCATACAAAAGAATTGAGCTAACTGCTATTTCTGCCTAACCTGAGAAAAATATAATTTACAAGTCATTACTAGCATCATGTGTACATATAATACATGCATTCGTAAACGACTATAAAACAGACTCGGGCACATATTTTAATTTTGTTTTAAGCAGCTCATTGTTTGTTTTCACATCACAACACTTACCTCAGTGGAAGTAATGGCGGCATAGATGAATTTTCCTTGGATCCCAAAATTCTGAACTTTCTTTTGAACAGCTGAGTGTAAAATGAAAAAAGCCAACAATGATTGTTTTAAATGTTAATTCAGCAATCCTCTGCAAAGATAAATATCAAACTTACATTATTTCATCTTAGAAATGAAATATAACGATTAGTGAGGTAATAGTACTGATTCAATCCCTATATTTACAAAATAAGCAATCATATATTGCTACTGGAGCTCGAGTCTTTCCAAAGCCCAAATCAATGATTGTGTCAATTTATAAAGCCAGGAAAGGAAGGACAAATTTGGTCTCACCTGTAAATTCAGTATTCTGTATTTGCTTTCGCTTCATATTTTATAACAAAGAACATATCATTATTCTATTAAATATACAGGCAAAGCCTTGTAAAACCATCTGGAACTACTAAAATCTGTACTGGGATGTACATGTATAATCACAAACATGCAATAGCCTACTTAATGCAGGTAGCTTGGTGAAAGCACTTACTTTGAAATGATATTCCAAGGTTGGACAGTTTTTATCAAATTCAGTTGGCCATCTGTATAAATGAAATCAAAACAATAATAATAATAATAATAGCTAGTTCTTATATAGCGCTTTCAGGACCGAAGGCCCTCTCAAAGCCCTTTACAGATATATATATATTATTACCCGGTCATAGGATTCAGGCTTACCCGCACACAATGTATGCACATTTTCTACTCCTGGGGAGCATTCCAGCCAGGCGTCTTTTTTACAAGCGCACACTTGCTAATCTAACCACATTAGCTTTCGCATCCTACCGGGTACCCATTTAACACCTGGGTGGAGAGTGGAGATTTAATGTAGATCAATGTCTTGCCAAAGGACATTAGTGCCGCGATGGGACTTGAACCGCGAACATTGTGATCCTCAGTGCGGTGACATATCCACTCGGCCACGACACCTCAATGTAACAACATACCATATCACTTCCTCATTCAATGGATTAGGAGAATGTAATTGTGTTTGATGTCACTTACAGTAGTTAAATACATATTCATATTAACTTTCAATAACAAAAATTCAGGCTATGTTTCCAAGAAATTACAAAGTTGTAAGATGATCCATGTACAATGAGTGTCAATCAAAACTCAATGAACAGAGACTTTCTGTTATTTGTATTTGTATATTAAATTGAAAATGACTGCCTTCAATTAATTATTCATAGAATTAGAATACTACACATAAGAACCTGTGTGAACACACCTACCTTCTTCTTGCAGCATAAAGAGATCATCCGGTGCGTTCATCTCTGATGCTGCCCAAGACGCTTGCTGAACATTGGATTGGAGAGCTTTCCATGTCATACCAAAGTCTCTAGACAACCAGATCTTATTCTAAAGAAGGATCAGAAATACATCATTCTTATATGTCATCTCCTTAGAGCCAGAAGACCTAGGGTGTTAATTCATATCAATTTGCTCTGTGCTCTTGCTCTTGCTCTCATCAGAGGATGCATCATACAAATCAATATCCTATCAATAATATACTTTATATCATGTGATCTCTAAGACTATAATTTGCATTATACCTGTATCTTCAATGTAAAGTGATAGCTAAAGGTAATAACTAGACCAGTAGTCTGAAATTCATTCTCATACCATCAACTAAGACTCCTCTTTTTGAGAGATTTTGAATTTGTATACTCACTAAAATATATTTAGATTTTTTTTAAATAAATAATGTTGTAAATTAGTGCTGTAGTCAAACGTTTAACCGTCCGGTATCCGACCGCCCATGGCGGATTCCGTTTTCAATTGGACGGTTTCGTTTCTCCCCGTTTTTTTTAATTTTTTTTATTTTTAATATATATAATATATATATATATATATATATATATATATATATATATATTTTTTTTTTTTTAAAGTTTCGATTTATGCCCTTCCACCTGGCACTATGCCTGGCAATGTTTCCCAGCTCAGTAATCTGTGTGTTGACTCACCACTCCGAAACTAGAATAACACTCCAATTTATCTGTCATCTTGGTTTGAAAGTAATCTTTGTAATAGATCTCAATATGTAGTTTATAATAATAATTTATCCAACATTTACACACGGCGTACCACAAGGTTCTATCCTAGGTCCTCTACTGCTTTTAATTTACATTTACACGTTTTCTAAAAACGACATTGTTACTATTATTTGTGACAAGTTCACTAGCACAAATCAGCGCCTTCAAATGCACCTCGCAGTTAAATGAATGTCCTTCCCGCTTTTCACACGGACCTGGCTTGCTGCCGACAGAGTCGCTAAAAAAAAAAAAAAAAAAAAAAAAAATTAAATTTTTTTTTTAAAATCGTTTAACCGAAACCGTCCGGTTTTGACTGGCGGTTAAACGGAATTGGAGATATCCGTGATGTTACAGCACTATTGTAAATGATATCCATTCTTCTCCAAACTTCTCTATATGTTTGCAAAGAGGACTGGAATTTATATGTTGATAAGCCTGTTTTAAGTTTCAGCAACCAATTATTCAGAGCACAGTGCATTTCAAGGTCTAAATCCTACCTATCAAGTAAATTACATCAACTGTAGATAACCATACTGACAAAAATTATGTAGATTGTTTTTTTGTGCAGGGTCGACACTCTTAAAGGGCCACTCTAACCCAACTAACATAATAATAATAATAGGCATTTCCATAGCGCCGTCTATCTAGATAATTCTATTCTGAGGCGCATTTATCATTACCCCGACTTTAGCCTAGCTGTCGTTTATACAGCGCTCCAGCATTTCAAGGAATTAATTAATTCTGAGCGTTCTGAGTCATTTTTAAAGCTAGATTCCAGAATTATAGATTATTTCTGAGAAAAATCATTGTTATGTTCGGAATAGCCCGTTTTGGTGGCCCTTTAATCTTAGCATTACTACTCAAGTGTTTAAATCACTCAACTATGATAATAAA
The DNA here is from genome assembly GCA_035222895.1 of Strongylocentrotus droebachiensis. NCBI lineage: Eukaryota > Metazoa > Echinodermata > Echinoidea > Camarodonta > Strongylocentrotidae > Strongylocentrotus > Strongylocentrotus droebachiensis. The sequence continues at coordinate 4,224 of JAVYIG010016759.1, forward strand.
TTCAATTCTAATCTAGGCAGATGTGCCATTTTCCCCATAAATTTGCAATGAATTATACATGCACCAGATTCACACTTTAATCCGCAAGCTATGATGATTTGACCTTCATATTTCATCTCAATGCCAAAATAAATTAGAGTTTTTTTAATCATAAAAATTCTCCTTTCATGCAACAATTCATTCCTGGAATTACACAGTCTAGGTACCTGTACATATTTTTCAAACAGAGAACAATCAATCATGAAGGCAGCTGTGCCATTGTAAACAAAGAACTTATATTGTATGTTAAACTACAGTGTTATACTGAATAGCACGAGTATATCACTTCAGACAAATCAATAAGGTATACATCTCTCACAATGCACAAACGGCAAAAGTTCTCATATATATATATATATACATTTACATACACGTCTATGCATTTATTATTTCTCTTTGTCATGTCAGAATTCAGAATAATTATATTCATTAAATGGAATAGTAGAATGGTGATATCTTAATTTAATCAAATTTTACATTTTGGCTTATAATATCAATATTCCAAAATATTGAAAGCTGGATTCCTAATGAAATTAAATAAGATAATTATCCAATACAAGTTTGTTACCTCTTCAATGCCATGGAAGGTTAATACACCCAAAAATTTAAGTTTGGAGTTTGGAGTAGTAATGGGTTTTTATTACATCCTGGAAATGAAAGGGGCATTTATAACTCATATAATTTTACAGAGCCAATATGCCCTCCTTGCTCTCAGCAGATGAAATGCCCCATTCATCACATTACACAAAGCACTGTATTACAGTCAAAGTTTCTCTCTCGAAAGTTCATTTTGAAAGTAGTAAAAATACTCAGTGACAGATAAAGAGGCTGGTGTGGTGTGACATATTCTGGCTTCTAAAGAAAATACCGGTAGCTTTGGAATGGTACAAAAAGGCCATTCCACTCTTTCCACAGTAAATATTTTTCGGACAAATTAAGGTACATGTGTACATGTAAATTCACTTACTTCCTCGTTAGGTGTTTTAACATACATAAGATCCTTATGAGTAGGATGGAAATAGATTCTTCCTTCAGGATAGAAAGGGAGCTCTACAGCAGAGAAAGTACGAGCTCCATCTTTGGAGATGTAGAATTTGGATGTAAACACATCCATGTCAGACATGTAAGAGATAAGGATAACCTGAAAGAAATATGATAGAAAGGATGAGAGTGGAGCATAAATATTCACGTTTTCTGTCCCTCCCTTAAATCGACTACCGTATTTGCCGGCGTATAGGCCGCAGTATTTTTGGAAGAAAAATATCAAAAAGTCGGGGTGCGGCCTATGCGGCGAAAGAGTAAAAAAAAGATTTTTTTTTTTTTTTTTTTTAGTTTTGATTTATGGCGCTATGCCTGCTCAGTAATCAGTGTTGACTCACCACTCGGAAACTACAACAACACTAAAATTTGTCTGTCATCTTGGTTTGAAAGTAATCTTTCTAATAGATCTCAATATGTAGTTTATAATAATAATTCCTCAATTTTTTATATATAACAAATGGTGTTCCACAAGGTACTATCCTAGGACCTAGTACTCTTTTGTTTTTAATTCACATTAATGATCTTACACATTCTTCTAAAAACGACATTGTTACCATTATTTTGTGACAAGTTTACAAGCACAAATCAGCGCCTTTAACTGCACCTCGATGTTAAATGAAGGTCCTTCCCCGCGTGGGTTTTCGACAACAAAACAACAACAACAACCAAAAAAAAAAAAAAAAAAAACGATTTTTTTTTTTTTTTTTTTTTTTTTTTTTTAAATGTCAAAATCGGGGGTGCGGCCTATACGGCGGTGCGGCCTTTACGCCGGCAAATACGGTAAGCAGTTATGTGTTTGATTTTATGTATCTACCCTTTCATGAACAATACATTTGATATTTGAACTTGTTATATTTTGAATAGCATTGAAAACAAAGAAGTGTTTTTAAAAAAATATCAATTTGAAACTACTTCCCTGTGCACAAATTATAATCACAAAATTGTTTTAAAACATTCCCAATTTTTCCATCGTAAGGTTTCTTTATTCTGGTTTCTCTTATTATTCTAGTGACCTACACATAGGCATACTGTGTAAACAGAACATCAATGCTCAAAGCATGGTAAATACATGTAAGATACAACATACAAAACACAGTACACACTATCATCTAAGGCATGGTGTGTACAGTATATATTACTAAAATCTCTCTATAATCATAATACCCATTTCATTCTTTATTTTCTATTTTAAATAAAAACAATATGTTTTCTACATTTCAATGCCAAATGTCCCACAGCATGTACATGTGTTTCAAAGGTAATCTTCACATACAGTATATGGCCATGAGAATCAATCAATTCCAATTGATGCAAATTAATTAAATTATTTCAAAATTATATTAAAGAGTTGTTAATGAATATTAATATTTGCCAAATTAATAAGATTTTTTAGTGCCGAATATTGGCATACATGATCAAGCTATAAATAGTATTAAAAAAAGATCAGTTAGAATAAACTATTTATTTATCTAATGTTATGAACTAGACCAAGTTTGTCCAATAATACACATAATGAAGGTTGTAAATACAATACAATGTGAAATGGTATAGTTTTTGGTAAGTTATCATAACTTTGTTTCCATTCACTGGTCCCAATGGAAGGATCTTATACAAAGTTAATGTTCAATTAATAATGACTTTCAGTCCCTCTTGAAATACACTAGAACCCCATTTTACTCACATGTACAGTATATTGATTTCAATCAATGTAATATTGTTATGTTACCACAAGTAAATCTAGCTTACCCTCTGGGTGTCGAGAGGACTCTTGAAGATCCCATTCAGGTTTCTAATGATTGCTCCCTCGATTCTATCATCAATGTTAGTAAAGGTCTCCCCATAATCTAAACTGTAAAAAAGATAACAATATGAAATCACAATGGGTTCATGAAAAAAATCTAATTTGATCAAATAATTGAGGAAATGTGTGTACCATATATATACAGTATGGATCTGCCTCAGAGTCAATATTGAATTTTGTAATTACCAATCCTCTCAGGAGCTTGAAATCATGTATGCTTAAAAGTCGTCTATTAAAAACTCTGATTTACTTGTTGTTGCCAAGACTAAAAAAAAACATGGAAGATAGAACTCAGTGGCACATGCTGGACCTCACCTCTGAAATCAATTGCCACAAGTTGTTTACAATAATAGTTGTAACTTGTAATAGCAGATTTTGTTCTACAAATGCCTGCAAAACTAATTTCTTCATTTTTGTGTATGTTTCTGTTGTACTTTATTCAATTGCTATGCATAAAGTGCATTATTTTGTTCTTATTTCTCTTGTTATCAACTGTGCCACAAGCACATTGTGTTGAGTTGGCACATCACAAATATTTTATTATCATATCAATATTATGTATTTCAATCAACAATTTCACAAGATATATGAATGATATGAATGATATGACAAGGTGAGGAACACTGTGCTCTGCAGTCTGCATTCATTTGTGTAAAATATAACATCTGTGCTTCATACAGGGTCAACCGTGCTCAAAAAGTGTTTAGTACAGACACTAATATTTGCCCCCCCAAAATGCTTAATTTATAAGCACAATTACTTGTTGAAAGAAACCTCATATCACCTTGCAAATCAATGCATGATTCATATATTCAAAAGAAATACAATACACCATTCAAGGATAATATATCACTTCCTTGTATAGCACAATGCAGGCACTATTTATAACACATGCACACAGTGTGTTTTTAATCTGTTCATGGTTAGTCCTATGGCTAATATCCAATACTTCTCATGGGTTTATACATTTAATTAATATCAATTGTGCAGTGAACAATGAACTGCGTCTGCCCAATTGTTTACTTCATGTAGAGGAACTGTTTACATTTGGAATGGTAATTGTTAAATATTGAAAAACATCATTTGCAACCCTCCCCCCCCCCCCAACAAAATAATGGACAATAATCTTTAATATGTTCAAGCATACGAAAATCAGTTTCTGTAATTGCAGATCATATTTTATTAATAAATCCCTCAAAAAAGGGGGTAGGTCACCATGAGTGTACATATATTCCCAAATAAAGACATACTTCAAAATTTCAATTGTGGCCTCAGGGCTACAATGTATGCCACTAGTTGCTGTTGTTGCTACTATAATTATCTCAGTATACAACATCAATTATAGAATTAGTATATGCATCTTCTAGAAAGAAAGAAAAGAAAAGAAAAGAAAATACTAGGAACTTGTTGATATCATTTCCTTGGTTTGCCTCTTCTTTTACATTTTGTTGTTGACAGATACATGTAATATAATACACCCCTGTATGTGATACTGCATAGGCCTATTGGGATATACAGACAGCATGCAGCCAAAAATATACTTTGGTCGACTTGTGATGTATAATGAAAACTGTTCTGCCGTTATGTGAATAATAAAATTTGTCTCACTGAAGAGTGTTGTAAAACTATGAATTTACAAAATTGCTCTCACAACAATCACAAAAAGCAGTGTTGATAACATCAATTTATAGTAAGACTGGCTAGATTTATATGAAATAAAAATGGCCCTAAACAATGCGACGCATATTGAAATAGCAAAAATATGTCAGTTTCCACAATTCATGCACATTGCAAGCTTTTGCTTTGAACAAAAATCCACAAGTTTCATTTAAACTTACCTTAACCATATGTGGGATTGGCCAGTCAAGAAACCATATTGCATTGTAGTGAGTGCCAGTAGTTCCTGAATGTAGCAAGGTTCAGAAAAATAAGCTTCTTAAATAAAGTTTCTATGCCAAAATCAAATGTGAATAAACACTGGTGGAAAGGGAAGTGGCTAGAGTGTTACCTAAAATTTACACTATTTAAAGAAAAACCATAGTAAAAGTATAAATGCTTATTTAATTGTTTGTAGATGTTGATACTACTAGTATTTTAATGATTTTACACCTTAAAGGTACTATGTCCCATTTGCAGGCCAAAAAAATGAAAAGGTTAAATTCCAACAGCATTTGAAAGATAATACTAATTTAGAACTTCCCTAAAAAAACGGGGGGCTTGAAAATGTTGTTAAGTGGGAAAATAAGGACTATTGGTTGTTGAATCGACTTACGAGCTATAGAGCCAGTAAGTAATAGTCTTGATTTTCAGACCATTGTACCGAATGGTCGTACGTTTTATGCTGCGCAAATATTCAATCAGTTTAATTTTGGCCATTACAAGAAGTGGGTTATTGATGTAGACAAATGCTCATGTACATGTACCTTTTACAGCTCATTTTATGTACATGTATGTTATTACCAAGAAGAAAAAAGCCAGTCAGTCACTCAATAGTGTCTGACAGTGAAGTCTAGCAAGTAAACGGGTTTCTTTGCATAATTTGAATATTAGGACACCGCTAACGTTTAAATTTCACAGATACGACATACATGACCTATTCATAATTCCTGCAAAGTTCTACAGAATTTGATGTTGGCTGCAAAAGGGACATTGTATCTTTAATGTCTAAGGCTAGACACAATACAATTTGGATAGTAAGAGAGAGAGAGAGAGAGAATGTTTATGAATATGATAAATGATATTTGTGTTAATCATGTGCATAATCAACTGAAATAAGAAATGGATTGTATGATAAAATTAAACATACAAATTGTCATATAACTTTAGGTTTTCTTATATGAATTCAAACCACCAATAAATAAACACATGATATTGAGAATGTGATGCTACATGTAATAATCTATCAAGGGTCTTGTAATATGTACAATCTACAGTATATATTAAATGTATTCTTACAAAATGGAGAAGCCTGAACCTCTATTCTGTGTACTAACCTTGCTGTCTTTCCCTGTCCATAATAATGCCAGGTTGAAGTTGCTGTCATTGAGATGGAACTGCAAATTAAATTTCAAACATGAAACAGATTTTGTAAACATTCATAACAATTAAACGTTTTGGTAATGCAAAACTAAACATTTGGTCAGACCGCACTGCTGAGTTCTACATCCAGGATCTTTACATTGAGGCATCTCAACCTTAAGTAACTTAAAAGTTTAAGTAAGTCTACTTGTAATTGTAAATCATACTTTGGACTTTGGTTTAAAAATGACAAAATCCTTCTTTTGAAGGGATGGGGTAACTTTGTCTCAGATTCTGAAACGAAATCATGGATTTAGAGGTCTAGCTCATGCTGCAATGATAATTATAAACCTTTATAGGATGATGACATGAATCCTTATCAAATGATTGGTTGAAAGGGTACATGTGACCCGGCATATATTTTGCCTAACACCTAATTTGGATACTGACCGGTCATTATCCAATTCTAATGACCGGTCATTTAAGTATAATCATGTTATAATTTTATAAAACAAATAAAACATAATCTTATAAAACAAATAATACACAGTATGTTATTCGGGCATTAGTAAAGTTACCCACACTTGGTACCTTCAAAACAGTCCAAACACCCTCGGCTACCGCCTCGGGCGTGTTAGACTGTTCCAAAGGTACCTTTGTGTGGGTAATTCTTACTAATGCCCTCACTGTGGTGTATTATTTGTATATTAGGTCAGTCAGGAACCCCATGACTTTTACAAGCCTGTCTGATTATCAAGATATTTATGATTGGAATTACAAATTTTGAAAACCGTTTGCCAAACGGTTTTCATGACACTACAGTCTATTGGGGAAAACGAGTATGGTAAAACCGGTCACTCAAAGATTTTTAATTTTTGAGGCACTTCTTGATCATTTTGAAGCGCAATTTTTTTAGGGCTTCAATATAACACCATATAACAGACACTGATAACACGTAGGGCCATGCATCTCAGATTTAACATTGTTAAACGCTGCCTTTAAAGGGAAGTCTAACCCAAATAAACACCTACTCTAAAGAAAGCAGACAAATCAGAGAAGCAAACTGATGAAAATTTCAATTAAATCTGACATAATACATTATGAAAGTAGTAATCACTATACGTAGTCTATGTGTACTTCAAATTGGCTGAAGCCGTAATGGCAATGTGATGTAGACCCTAGTGCTGGACTACTTTCCCATCTGTTCCAACATATGAAATAACTAAAATTTAAATGTTTCAAAAATGAATGGCTCAGAGGGGTATTTACCGTATTTTCTTTTTAGAGGACCTATTTATGTTTATAATATATTTTGAGTAGTGCCCCAAGGGAGAAGGAACTTACAAGAAAAACTGAAATTAGTGATATTTCTGTACACGGCGAAAGGGAGAGTAATCCAAGTACTGTACGTCACAAACGCACAATCCACTGACCAAATTACAAGTACCAATTTGAGATTCGCATAGACTTTAGTGATCTCATATTTCAATCATTCATAACTTCCTTAGATCAGATCTACTAAAGTACTATTGGTCCGATTCATTTCAAACTTTTGCCATTCTGTTTTTCTTATTTTTCTACTTTCATACAAATCAACTTATTACAAGGGTGGCTATCCAACCTAGATCCAAACTTCAACTTTAAGTTCTTGTTTGAACTTTTATAGGAAAACATAGCCATAGACATAGTTAGATAGACTATAGAGTCTATGGGAACTCAGTGTTAGCACTCTAGCTCCTAACCATTACGAGCCAGAGCATATAACACTGAGCTCCTATAGGAAATATATTCATTCAGATGGTCATATCTCAGCCAATACTTAATATATTCGTTTGGTTTTCGACATTTGGACATTATTTTTTATGCTCTTTCGGAAAATGAAGAAAAAATGAAGAAAAAATTGAGAAATTCTAAAAATAGATTTTTGATGACGTCACACTTCACTACTCTATACCCTCGCCTGCGCTTGCGCGCCGAGTCATGAAAATGTCACACATAGCTTATCTTTGAACTTGGCGTCTCTGAGGGTGTCTGATTATCCAACCATAATAGTGAAAAACAATTAATCTAAAAGGGAAAATTAAAAAATCTTTCAGAGACCCGTCCCTAGTCCCTACCCCTGTACGATGCGTCTCAATTTAGTGTTTCTGAGTGGTCTAGGCACCGTGCCTTACAAAATTAAAAGATCACTGCGCACGCACGCCGAGTAGCCGAGAAGCCTGTTTCAAATCGAGTAAAGCTAGTTTTCCATGCAATCGAAACCGGGCTGACCAGATTAAACTTTTAAAAAAGCAGAAACATGAAGTTGCAAACCATCCAGAGACTCTTAATAAATTGTATCACTGATTAATTAATTATAGAGTCTATCATTACAAATCTTTATTCTCAGTTTTCTCATGTATAACTGATTTTCTTATAAAATTGAAGATATGGCATTTATAGATCTATATTCAATACTGAATGAATGCCATTAAACTATTACCAACAACAACCCTACCACTCCAGCAAAGCATAGAGAGTCGTAGACCGAAAACTTCAGTCTCTCTAATCGTCGGTTGTTCCACTGAGACTACGTCTGGCTCCACTAGACCTCCGATTATACAGACTGAAGTATGGGGACCTCTTTCTGTGAGGCACTGTACGGAACAAATGGTTCGGTTCGACCGGACCGCGATGAATGAGATATGCAACGAGATTTTCACTCTTTACATCCTCATAACTGCTGCAATTATAACACAAATTAAAAATAACATATATATAGCTTATTTGACTTACGATAGCTTGCTCATTTAGATCCTAAATTAATAATTAATCCGAGAAAGTCTCGTCATCAACATTATCCGTCTTGGTGTTAGTTGATGAATATTCATTTTTTCTTTTCGAACGTCCAATAGCTACCGTAGCTACGTACGAGTAAGCCCAGCTTGACCAACGAACTCCCACGAAATGAGTGCTCTGATTGGCCATTGGCGTAGGTTGACCCGGAAATATACCGGCCGCCGGGTCATATAGCTCTATTTTCGAGTGCATGAACGTAGTTTCACAGAAATTGGATAATTCATATAAGTCCGAAAATTTCACATTCTATAATAGGTTAGCAAATTTTGAAAACTGTAATTAGGAGATATATAGACCGACCTAATTTACATCTGATTTAGAAATCAGAAAATTAGATCTAAATAAAGAAAATCGGGGAGAAAATGTTTTGACAAAAAAGGTGTACATTGTTGGCTATAGCTACCCCCACGGTACAAGATCTCTGGGTTGCCATCTGTATTGGGGAATGACAACAAATGTCAGTTTTATTAAAGAAATGACCCAAATCAGATGGTTATTGCTGTCTAAGAGAGTCGATGCCAATGCGTATTGACCTCTAGCACTGCACTACCAGTACGTGTTAATAGGCAGCATTTGCACACATGAATGGTCAATAGCCTACACTCATTAGATACACAAATGCACACAATCATGCCGATGACGATGTGGCTGACCGGCAAAAAGACTTGATAAGACGTGATAACGCCATTACGAACGTGTAGATGGCGCACAGTTTTTCCTTCATAATCATTTTGCCTTCGGCGTAGACTAGAAGGGATGAGATTGATTTAGATGACTCCGGCAGCGAGAGTTTAACACACCTTGCAAGATTTTCAACACGGCTGTCAATTTAGACCCGTAATTTCCTTAAAAGGGACCATTAAACGGATTATACAGTCAAGTTGGTAAGTGGAACCGAGGTAGTAAAACCTTCTCCTAATTTTAAATAATCAATGCATGAGGTAAAATGACATTTTGGGGGATTTGGGGGCAAAACGCTACGACCAGAACTGGTCGTGGCGTTAGCAAGGACATGTGTATAGACGGCTTTCGTCTCTAAAGAGAGAGCCGGCCGACCCTACCCCAATAAGAGGCTAACGAACGAAAGAGACGGAAAATTCGGTCTAGTACTAGTAGTCTAGTACTAGCCTACAATTTGAATGTTTATGGTTGAAAAAATTGTATTTTACTGCAATTCAGGTGTCATCAATCGTCACTAAAGAGTAAAGTACCTATTTTGAATGAAATCATTTGAGTTTCGTACAGTGAAATGTTGAGAAAGACAATAAATAGTCTAGGGGCTATAGATCGACTATGATCTAGATCTAGATCTATTTATAATTAGATCTAGATCTATACACAGCCAGGATAGTTGTGCAGATGTGTGGTCCCTAACCTATATAAAAACAAATAACGCCCATAATAAACTTGTGTTACCTTATTACTAGATATTTGATCAATTTGATCACCAGTAACTCCGCAATTAGCAACTGAACGAACAATTCTTCTGCGGCTCGAGCTCGATCTGCTAGACATCGGTCGAGCAGCACGGCCTTGCGTTTCGCCGCCCGCCTCTCTGGCCACGTCAGCTTCATCGACTCCGTTGAGTTTCAGCGAGTTACCCCTAAAGTTGTAAATGTCATCCAAAGATCTTGCCGGGCGCTCCTGGTTGAATTCATATATGTCATTGTTTCTTCCTGGTGTTGTTATTCCAAATATTCCTATTTGAAAATTAGAGATGAGGGAAAGGAAGACTAAAATATTCGTGAGAATCATTTTCTAAAGGTTTTTGCAGAAGCAATCGTGTCATAATCATAAGATACTGTTACCGCAAGATTTTTCTTTCAACGTGAGCTTGTGTGCATCGGCCTTTTGGGGAAAAGAAATATGCCGCGTACAGGCCTTATAGTTCTGCCTAGATCTAGATCTACCTAGAAAATAGAATATAATGTCAAATTTCGAAAAGTTGATATTAAAGAGATATGAGGAATGGATCAAAGTGAGTGAATCAGAGTGGGCTGGGAGGGGTTGGGGGGGGGGGGGGAGTTATGTCACGGGGCACACACATGGGCGTCGATCGCTAGACCTTTTTCAAACGGGGAGGGGGTGTAGAGGCCACCGATTACCGACAAAAATAGCCACCAATTACCGACAAAATTTAATGTCCTAATGTCTACAAATGCAACCCTATAAACCCGGGGCCGAAGGCTATATTATTTTTCCTATGTCTATGAACTACCTATAGTACTTGCCAGGCGCGTACGCAGGGGGGGGGGGGGTTAAACCCCCCCCCCTTGAGTTTTGTTTATGTGTATGTTTTGTTTTGTTTTTGTTTTTGTTTTGTTTTGTTTTGTTTTGTTTTTAAATATATACAAAAATATGCCAATGGCTGACCTAAAAAAGGTGACCTTACACCCCCCCCCCCCCCAACGAAACAAAATGTCAAATTTTCAATTTTCGAGACCAAAAAAAAATAAGTGTCCTCTTACCCCCCCCCCCCCCCCCTCCCCCCTCCCCCTCCCCCCGCTTATTCAGCGGCTGGCTGAGTCGTTGCGAAATTTTTGGCCCGATTTTAAACCCCCCCCCCCCCCTTGAAAAAATCCTGCGTACGCCACTGGTACTTGCGTATTTGAACATGGTCATTTTCCTCGACGACAAAAATCATCGTAGAATGCAAAGCGTCGAGCAATTCAAAGAATAGCAATATATATGGACTTTGAGTGAGATAAAAATGGGTTTAACATCAGTTTTTCTTTTTCAAAGATTAAACAAAAAAAGCACTGGCTGGATATCGAACTCGATACCTTCGAGTTACCAGGCGATTGCCTATGAGTCCACTATGTGTCACCAGGGATATGAAAGTTTAACTCTCATATCCCTGGTGTCACACTGCTAATCTCCGTGTATTTTGTCATAATGTTGTAGATGTAGAAAAACGATTCGTTGTACCGTTTTAGATTCTTAAATTCAGTGGCGGATCCAGGGGAGCACAGGGGGCACGTGCCCCCCCCCCCCCCTCCCAGGAGGGGAAAACAGAAAGAAAAGGGAAAAGAGAAAGAAGAAGAAAGGAGGGAGGAGAGAAAAGGGGAGAGGAGAAAAGGGAGGGGGAAGGAAGAAAGGGAAAGAGAGAGGAGAGAAAATGCGGAAAAGGAAGAAAGGGAGAAAGCCGGAGGAGATAAAAGGGGGGAAAGAAGTATAATGAGAAGGAAAAAGAAAGAAAGGGGATAATATTATTATAAGGAGGTTTTTTTTTCCCGGGAAAGGGGCGGGGGCGCAAGTTTGCGGTGTGCATAATTAGGGGTCCCTCTTGCCAGGCGTGTAGCCCACCCTCCTCCAAGAAAAAAGCACAAGAAGAACCCCAAAAAAGAGATGGAAAAGGGGGAAAGAGAGAATTTTTGTGAGTTAAAAAAGAAAGGGAAAAACAAGGGAATTAAATAACGATAGAAGAGAAGTGCGATAGCATGATGATTTGCATTTCAAGGGGGAAAACTGAATTCAGACAAGGATTAAGAGTCGAAAACAGTTCAACGAATCGTCTTCTTTCTCTAATAACTTAATGAAACGTCACAGCTTCCGCGCTTTGCGCGGAAGGCCGGGGAAAACTTAATTCAGACAAGGATTAACAATAGAGAACGGTACAACTAATCGTCTTCTTTTTCTAATAATAATGAATCGTCAAAGCCTCCGCGGCAGGGGGGAAACTAAATTCAGACAAGGATTAAGATTAATTTAATGAAATGTCAAAGGGAAACCGAATTTAGACTAGGGTTAAAGGTCGAGTACGGCCCACGAACCGTCTTCTTCCTCCAATAATTTAATGAAACGTGAAAGCTTCTGCGCTTCGCGCGGGAGGGAGGTAACTGAGGGATTAAGAGTCGAAAACATTACAACGAATCGTCTTCTTTCTGTAATGATAAAGTGAAACGCCAAAGCTTCCGCGCTTTGCGCGGGAGGGGGAAAACTGAATTCAGGCAAGGATTAAGAGTCAGGACGGTACAAAAAAATCTTCTTCTTTCTCGATTAATCAAATGAAACGTCATAGCTTCTGTGCTTCGCGCGGGAGGGGCGAAGCAAGAATTACGAATCGTCTTCTTTCTCTAATAATTTAATGAAGTGTCAAAGCTTCCGCGCTTTGCGCGGGAGGGGGGGGGGAACTGAAAAATAACTTAGTTCCTAGCCCCGGGTTTATAGGGTTAAATTTGTGGACAATGGGACAACGACATTAATATATTTGTCGGTAATTGGTGGCTAGTTTTGTCGATAATCGGTGGTCTCTACACTCTAAAAAAAACTGCTCAATTTGAGTAAAAAAATTAATCTTTTGAGTAGTCAAAAGGGAACCACCCGACTTTTGAGTAAACTTTACTCAGCATGTGTTGAGTAACAAATCTACTCATCTGTTGAGTAAAAATATTACTCAGTAAAAGACTAAATCTCTACTCAGTTTGAATGAGTCAATCTTTACTCAATATTTACTCCTTTGTTGAGCGGTTCCCTTTTTTACTCAGCATCTGGGTAGAAACGTAATCAACTCATGTCGAGTAAGAAACTGCTCATGAGTTGAGCCAAATTTTACTCAATTAACGAGTACATGTTTTGACTCAAATTGTTTGAGCAATTTTTTGATCAAATATTGAGTATGATGTTTTCTGGGTAACGCTTAGTTGCTCAATCAATATTGAGTAAAAACATGTACTAAGTTAAGTACATCATGTTTTTACTCAATACTGATTAAAACGAAGGTGTATTCAACTAGGGTTTTAACTTTTTGACTAAAGGTTTCTTTCTTTTACTTTCTTTCCCCTCCTTCCTCTTTTTCTTTTTTCTCTTTCTTTCTTCTCTTCTCTTTCCTCTTTTCCTTTCTTTCCCTTTTTTCTTTTATTTCCTTTCTTTTCCTTTTCTTTTTTTTCTTTCCCTTTCCCTCTCATTTTTCCCTCCCCTTTTCTTATTTTCCCGACGGCAGCGCAATTTTACCGACAGTATCCTGACAGGTAATTGGGGGGGGGGTGTGTCGCCCCCCCTCTAGCGACGCCCCTGCATGGGCACACACTCCAACGAGCAACAAAATCAGCAAAAAAGGTGATTGCACTTTCTTTACTCGTTTCTGATCACGAAATCACCAGGAAATTCTTTGCCTAAAGTACAGCCTCCTCTCCCCAAAATAGCATTTTTTTTAAATTTTGCAATCAAAACACACTGCATCAAATGTAAAATTATGTATGTGGGTACATCGCTGCCCCAAAATAGCATTTTTTTTAAATTTTGCAATCAAAACACACTGCATCAAATGTAAAATTATGTATGTGGGTACATCGCTGCCTATAATACAAATGAAGACAAAAATTGTATATTCGATCACCTCGATACACGAATATGAGGATATTCGGGCATCTCGTGTTGCTAAATATTCCGAGCGAGTGAGGGTACACGCGTTGTAAAAAAGTACTTTCGATATTTAGAAGTATTCATGCATCTCAGTGTTGCTCAAATATGATGATATTCGGGCACCTCAATCCTTGTCCAAAAGATATTCTGGCATCTCGTTGTCCAACTATAGAGGTATTCGTGCAGGCACTTCAAGCAATGCCTGAAATCGAGCCAGCGCAGAAAAAAAAGACTTATTTTTCTATAAAATATCATTACTTCATTATACTTAAATATTTTTTCTTCACGAAATTGACGATTATGTCAAAGTGAATCCAAAATGGATCTATAATCAGTTTCTCTCGCGGCACTTTTAAAGATGTCTTGTGGTTGTAACACGCTGCTCTAATTTTTTCATATATTTTATATTCTTCTCACATTTAATTTGCTCTTTCTTCAATGCATGTCACTTTCTCATTTCTCCTCTTTCTTTTATTTTTCCTTTTTCCGTTATCCGTACCTCTAATTCTTTCTTTTTCATATATTCCATCTCCCTCATCTCATATCCCTCTTCCGTCTTTCCCTCCTATTTTCTTTCCTCTTCTTCTCTTTTCTTTCTTTCTTGGCTTCTTTTCTTTCGTTCTAGTTTCCTTTTTAGTTCCTTTTCCCTAGCACATTTGACCGTTTTCTTTACTTTTCCTTTCCTTTCTCTTGTCTTCCTCTTCCTCTCCCGTTCTTATACTCCTTCCTCTTTCTCAAGTTCTCCTTGTCTTTTTTTTTGCCAACAGAGTGGTGCGATTTTCGAAAGAAATTTGTATCAATAAACAGGGCAAGCAGCACCTAGATCTATTTATATAGCTTTTCTGCTAGCCATCGATCTCCTCGACTTTTAAACATTCAACTTGTCCCCTTCGCTTAGAGACATATTTTCACTGACCATGTTTTACCTGATTAGAAAAATAATCCTACCAGGATTTTAAAAATATATATCATCTTCTTATCATCTAAAAAAAAAAAAATCAACGACAAAACAAGTTATCAAAGTATCCCCAGCAGTAGACAGAAATAACCATCTGGTATGGGTCATTTCTTTAATAAAACTGACATATGTTGACATTCCCCATACACATAATGCGATATGTATAGAGGCGGTCAGAGGAGCAGAGGAGCAACTTTCTCAGCGCAACAACCGTCGATATCAGAGACTGAAAGCTTTCGGTCTACCCCCAGCAGATACTCCCAAGCCACAAACTATCGGGATAATTGTAATTTTGATAGCTCTCGTTTCGTTCGTCCGCTGCAAGCAGAATGGCATCAACTTTTCATTTTTCCACTGAAACTCCTCCAGATTCGATGTTCAGTGACATTCAGTCTCTCAATAAATTCAATGAAGAGGTAGGTGTTGCAGTAAAATCGTAGACGAGTTTGTCATTGTGGACAACTTGAGGATTACTTCGTAGCAATTCTTGTTAAAATTATAGCTTCTTGGTCCCATACACAGTAAAATTTGCTGTTCACTTTACTTCCGGCCTGCTAGCTGCTGCTGGTTCTCGTACTGCTAGAGAGTACGGCTCCGCCCGGGGGCTCCGCCTCCTGACTGAGCTGAAGCCAAGTTCCTCCACGTCTAAATATAAGCAAAATTCGATGGTATACTATCAATTGGGTTTTAACTTGGCAGCGCTTGTTCAGTAAGGTATCCAAAATATGACTCGTAACTCCGGCGTGGAGATACCCTACTAGTACTAAAACATACCCAAAATGACCTAGAATCTAGAAAGTCTAGTAAATATTCATAAAATTAAATGTCCAAATAAAGATCATGAGTTAAATGTTGTTATGTATATTATCTGTTTCGTGTCAATTTTCTTGTTATTTTTGGAGTATTTTTCGAAAAAACGATGATATTAGTAGACTCTAGTCTAGATCTATACACATTTTCTCAGGTTTCATGGCAAACCGCTGCAGAATACAAGTGCATACGGATGGTGGGTTGCGGGCGGGCGTAATCTACCGTAATGTCTCAGATTCTCATTACGGTAGATAACTTCACACGCCTGAGTTACGGGTCATATTTTGTATACCTTAATGAACACTTTTGTAGATTAGATAAGTTTATTATTAATGAACATGCTAAATTTAGTTGTTGTTACGGTTATGGGCGCCATTTTAATTTACGGGTAAACAAACCATTGACCTCTAGAGGTCAGTGGTTTAAGCGTAAATTAAGATTAGCGCCCATGCAAATATGATGTGAGCGCACAGCGCAGGCAGTGTCATCAATGTTCTCAGATGCGCATGTATTGTTGCGTCACTGCCTGCGCTGTGCGCTCACATCATATTTGCATGGGCGGCGTCTTAATTTACGCGTCAACTGACCTCTAGAGGTCAATGGTTTGTTTACCTGTTTGTTTACCTGTCTATTAAAATGGCGCCCATGTCAGCGCATGCGCACTGTTGTAACTGTAAACTGGTGTATTATCATGAATATTTAGACTTAGAATCTAGTCTATATACTTCTATAGAGTGCATAGCTAGAATCATGATAGACTGTTAGTTTAAAGATGATGATGGTGATATTAAATTGATGATAAAGATACTTCTACTACAAGTACTATACTCTACTACTACTACTACTAGATCCACAGCTGTGTAATGGTCAATGATCACAAGATACACATCGGGGAGAAGTCCGGGATTTTGTGAAAGGAAGGGGGGCGCAGATAGCTCACAGGTGTTAACACATTTTGAAAATATCTTATAACTACATGTATAAGCAAAAGTTAACTTTTTCACATTTTTAGAACTACAATTATTGATTATATCTTACATGTACATTCACTAATCTCTGTAAACTAAGCAAGCAACAACAAGGGAATCTTGAGAAAAAAATTGTTCAATCCTAATCAAAGATATCATCAAATTATTAATGATACAACGTTCTCATGTTATAAATCCATTTGATTTTTTTCTTTCTTTTTCTTTTAGCAATTTTCTAAGCTTGTTGCAGTTGTCATCAGCTTTCTTCTAGAACCAAATAAGGTATGAATCATATTTTAATAATATTATCAGTTGTAGATTTGATAATGTAGGCACTTTACATATTTGAAACTTTAACATTTTTTTTAATGATTTTTTTAAAGTTTAAACTTTTCTCATTGAAATAGTATTTTTAAGTTGAAGTGTATTGTTTCATGCTTTTATTGATTGTCATCAAATGTGCATATTGTTAAATTAATGAAAAGAAACCGAAGGAGTAGTACTGAAAAACATGAAAGGATAACTTGAGTTTTGCATGTTCATTTGTATTTAAGTTAGTACATAATGAATCCACAAACATGAATTATCTTACTTGGAAAGATGAAACCTGTGCAAGATATGTTGAAATGAGGGAATTTAATGCCAAATTAAAATTAAAATTTGCTTTAGAATGCTTGTGAATTTACCCATTTACCTTTGTTTTCTATTTATATGCCTTATTTAGTCAAGTAAACTATTGGGTCAACTGGATGAATTTGCAGATGAACAAGGAGTCAGTGGACCAGCACTTAGAAATGTGGTGAAAAGCCTTTTAGCTGTACCTTACAGTAAGTCAATACATACAAAAGGTCAAGTGTCTGCGGGGCACTTCCAACTCCCCCTCCAAAAAAAGGGGGAGAGAGGAAAAGGAGGAGGAGGAGGAGGAGGAGAAGAAAAGAGAGAGAGAGAGAGAGGGGGGGGGGGGGGGGGGGGGAAGAAAAAGGAAAAGAGAAGGAGAAAGAGAATTGATATGAACCAGTGGTAACAAAATTCTAGCAGCCAGAACTTATCATTGTTGCTGCTGATATTTAAAGATATGTTTTTAATGATCCCACTTTTAATGATACAAAGCAATGTTCTTATACTAGAAGTTCAGATACAGTTTGAATTTCTGTGCAATATGAAAATTTCAACACAAAAATAACTGTTAACTGCAAATCCTTGATATACCATAAAAAAGAAAACGTAGTTATTTTGGGAACTTTAAAACAACAAAAACCTCTTGTAACTTAGTCATCGTTCATCATTTGTCTTTGGTAATCTTTTCATTGATCAGCATAATGTGTATTTTTTTCTTCTGAATTTACAGGTGCTGTGAGAAAGAATTTAAGCCCCAGTGACCTGAAAGAAGACTTTGTAAATCTTGGTAAGTGAGGATCTATGCACAGATTTTCTTGTAATGTAACGTGATAACAGGAACTGACATTATTGTGATCGCAGAATTAATCAATCTGTTGAAATTAAACCATTTTCAGCTGGTTAATAATGGTAATGCAAAAAGGTACTGATGTACTGAGCCTAATTAATGCACTTAAATTGAACTAAGTAACATTTATCCAGCTTAAAGTGAAAATTAAAGAGAACATTTTACATCAGTGGTTTCAATATTTTTGTTAAAATGTGTATGTTGCTAGAATTCGACCACCCTTTCAGCATTATTTGTTACAAAGAGGATACCTAAGTGACACTTTTTTGCAACGGGAAATCTCAAATATTTATCCATCAAATTTTGGACATGCACTAAATTTAATTTCATGATGATGTTGATTTTAGGTCTATCAGAAGAGAAAGCTGGCTATGTATCAAATGAGGTGAGTATTGCAGGGGAATATTATGTGCCCAAATGCACCATCATAGAGAACTCAATGATGATTCACTTGTAACAGGGTCAAAATTTACCACTGAGGTGATTAATTCTGACATTACAGTGAATCAGTATAACTGTGAGACATATCAATAATACAAATTACTCCATTATAAATCAGAAGAATTGTGAACCACATTATATCCAAATGATTATATCTGTTGGTAATATATATACCGTAGGCCTATCATATATAAAGCTCTTCTTCGCACAGGATATTGTCGTTGTACATACCGGGGTAAGCAAATTCCTGGAAAGTTATGAAAAAATGCAATTCTCTGATTTTCATATATGGAAAATAATGTTTTTTGATAAAAATCAATTTTTCAAAAAAATCATGTATTTTACTTAGATTTGCGATGTTAATTAATCTCAAATTCTTTAAAATTGGTATCAAAATGTAGATAATTTAACTCTCTTTCATATGACACCAAACTCATGGTGGTTCATGGTTTCCTTAAAATATTATTTACACCATGCTATTTTGTCATCAAAAGGGCCACTTTTTGGTGGGGGGCGCCCCACTGGCCACACCCACCACTTAAAACATGCCAGACGGTCAATTTGTTATGTGGAGCTATGCGATCTTTACATCTGTGTACATGAAAATTGGTTTCCTTCCCAGTTAGGTTGGCCCCCCCCTGGCTCCTGTACTAATATGATTAATGATACTGTGTTTGTTATTTAGGGAATATGTATGTCTTTAACAAACAAAAAATTGTGTATAGCACAAATGCATTAAATCGTCGCTGTTTTCACGAAGTGACGGTAGTGAAAAAAAATTGCATTCACTTTGCGTTACGATTTTCCTCACTACCGTCACTTCGTGAAAACAAGGACGAAATAGACCTACCGGTAAACAAAACTTTACTCATCATTCTATGATAAGGAGTATGAAGAAAATAAATAATAAGATAAAACCCAAGTCCCATTTGGGTTCTGTGCGGACCTTAATGCACGCGATTGTATATATTGGTGCATCAAGTAGTTGCTATTTTTGTTTAATTGAGAGTGTATTAAAATTTATTTATAGAAGTAGTATTTGAAGTTCATATAAGCAACATTGATCCCCTAACATACCAAACAAAATATTTTAAGTGATTGGTATACTTTACCATATTCTTATTTTACAGTGGAAGTGTAATCTGGTTGGATTGTCAAGAAGTGCAGTGGGTCAAACTCTCACGGTGAATCAACTGGTGGACATGGAATGGAAGTTTGGAGGTAGGAATGGAACAAAGTCTTTCTAGTGGTATCCAAAGTATTGGATATTGTTGAAATCGTTATCTGAACATCATCAATGAGCTTAATGGACCTTGTTTCATTCCAAAGCTAATTGAATCAGATTTATCAAATTAGATTTTGTCAAATTTTGAGATTGAAGAAGCTATTTTACAAATGTAAAATATTTATATTTACAAAATACATATCTCACTGCTGTGTCTTTTTAATAGCTTTTCTAGCTGGTAATACAAACCAATAAATATGCCCCTCAGATAGGTGTTGTGCAATCTTTAACATTTCATAAAATTACCATAAATCTTGATAACATTTCAAGCTATTTAGAGTTTGGTAATGGGAATGCATTATCAAAGTATCTGGCTCAAAGTAACTGAATCAGTAATCATGCAGTACCAGATGTTGTTTTGAACAAGCCAAATAATGAATAATGGACCTACTGACAATGTACCAGCAAAACTGGCAAATGAACAAAAACTTGCTGAAATGACATGCACTTGAAAGGCCAATTAAAAGGTAAACATACAACTGAATATTGTGCATGTGAGTCAGGACTACCAGCTTGATTCCCTTACCTTACTATCTAGTAAGATTGTGGAACAGTCTCCCAAACACACTAAAGGACTGTAAATCAGTAGATCATTTCAAGGCCAGTCTGAAAACTAATCTAATGGCCAACTTTAACCAATAACATCTTTGTCACCATGCAGAATGTAATGTAAGCATAATTGTATCTAAGTAAAGTTTATATGTAGCTCATTGTAAGCGCCCTGAGCACCCTTTGGGTGGGTATGATGCTCATTATAAATGTCATATTATTATTAGTAGTAGTAGTAGTATATATTTTCTCCCAAAAAAGATTACATGTCCATGTGTAGTTATCAATTTATGACTGTCTCCTGTCAAATCATTTCTTGAAATGTTCAATCCCAAATAGTGACAGCTGCAAGCAGTGAACTTCAGCAAGTGGGAAGCACATTCATTCAGATGAAGCTGGTTGTCAATAAGGGTAACAAGACAGAGAATGTCTACATGGGTGAGAAACATATATTTTGCTACTAGGTTTTCATCCGTCAGAAAGTAAACAAACAAATGATCTAAACTAGCTGTAGATGATTAGATTACGGCCATTTGTTCTAGTGAAAAGCTAAAATGAGTAATTACACATCATGTAATGACATCTTTCATTTCCACCTCTTTTCAATTTACAACCCAGACTGTGAGATGCAAATGTCATATCTGTAGAATTGATATCTAATAGTCTTTTGTCCTTCAATGAAGTATTGGCTAATTTTAAAGAAATTGTTTAGCACTTCCTGAACTACCTCATTTTCCATGACAAAGAAATTAATCTTTTATTTTCTCACTACTTAGCCCTGGCATTTTTTTAAAAAGAAACCCAGTGACCCAGTTTGGATTGTTGTTCTAGTAAATAATTGCTTTACATGTATCGATGTTCTTTTTTAGTGTTGCATAATTTCCACTCTTGTATTGTGTTTTTGTGATTTATACAGAGCTGTCGGTACCAGAGTTCTACTCATTTTTACATGAAATGGAGAAGGCCAAAGCAAGCCTGGAGTACTTCAGTTAGCAGGGCAGAACATTAAATAGCTTGAGATGTTTTTATTTGCCCTAAGATAGGGTTAATACATTAGTCAATTGTTAATATGAAAATTGACTCTATTGGACATTCCCCAAAAATTGAAGATATTCTCTGTGATACATGTACTATTGTAGGAATGAAAGAGAATATAAATATGTTTTTTCTCCCTCTTGTTTCAAAGAACAAGTGGAATATATATGAAATACCCCCTTTGTAATCTTAGCTAATATTTCTTTTATATTATGAGAAAATGTACTTTCTTTGCATACCGGTACATGTTTCTGCCAAAACCAACTGTACTTTATGTAGGAGAAACAAACCAGTTTATTACAAGATGGGTTTTGTTATTTCTGTATAGACTTTGCCTCAGATCTGATGCACATTCATGCCAGGCTATATCACTATACACTATTTGGGGTTGGGGTTGGAAGTGGTGTCTCAGTATTGTGAGTCTAAGATTTAATATTATGTTCTTGTAGATTATTTACAATCTGCTAGAAGTCGCTCAAGATTCTTCGTGATAAAAACAGTTTAAATTACAGAAATTATATATCTATATTTCAGTTTTCACAGGATTTCTGATTAATTGCACTAAGATGTACTATAGTGAGGAAAATTTCCTTATGCAGAAGTCCATAACAGAAACCCATCCGTTGATTTGGAAATGCTTATAAATAAAAGCTGACAAGTCAGATACGGAGATTAGTAGAATTTTAGATCAAGTAGAATTTTTTTTTTTTTTTTAAATTTTGAAATCAAGGTGATTGAAAAGGACAAATCAAGTTTGCAACTATCACATTGCTTTTATATAATCAAGTATTACTAATCTTGATTTTTCCTTTACATAAAACTTTGTATTGTTACTTTGACTTTGTTACTTTATTATATGTAATCCTGTGCTCATGATGTATCAAACTGGCTATGTTCTGGGAAATCCTGTTGTCATAGAAGGGCAGTAAAGTTACATTATAATATTACCGTAATAGTTACATTAATTTCATGCATGTATCCATCCAAAAAGATGCTTAAGACAACTCCTAAGTACATGTTCTACTACTAATTTGGCTTTAGCCAATCTGCCTTACTTAGTTCACTGAAAGCATTCAATCATTTCTTCATTCCAAAAATAAAAATACATGTATATTGACATTTTGTAATACTGTGTAATAGCTCTTTGGGATTTCTTGGTTACAATTACAAAGTCCCATTGAATTCTAAGGCAGGAAGTCAGAATGTAAACATTGGATGACAATAATGTTTTCTGAACATATCAATGTACCCTTGGCTATTTTTTGTTGAATGACTACAGGATCAGAGGTCTTTCTACAAAATGTTTGTTGCTAATGTCTGATAAGAGCATATACAGAAATCTAATCAAGAATGTGTAGTGAACCCTGAAACATAAATGATTAAAGATCTTAGTATTATTGTTGTAATCATTTACAGGAGAAAGTTGTAACTGTAGCTTCTGTGCAAACTGGCAAAAAATGGGAATTTGTTAGTGCTCTTTATCAAGAGTGTCCAGAGTTAACAATTTAATTCTGAATCCCCTTCTCCTCTTGGCAAATGGATTTATGCCCCTGAATATCATTTTGCAAAGTGCATCGCCTGTATATTAAGTAGAGAATATTTTATATATGAAAATAAAATTGATATACAAATGTACATAGTGCTGTTTTCTTTTAGTTTAAGATTTTTCTGCATTTCAATTACAATTGTATATTAATTGTGATCTCATGAAACTCTCCTTTTGCATTAGTAGTGCAGCTTATCCTCTGCCTCGAGAGGAAATCTCAGGAAATTCTTCCTGATATTAGTTGGTTTTAATTGAAGCAGAAAAATGTGAGAAATGGGTCAGTCAAAGTTTGAGCAAAAACTAATTAAAAGTAAGAAAGTTATGAATTTTTGAAGATGCAATCAATCAAACACCATTGGCAACTCTCTAAGGTATCTTGCATGTCCTCTCCCCTTTGCTCTGCATGTACTAAAAAAAAATTAAAATCTACATTTTAGATTTCAATCATATACTCACTGTCAGGGGCGTACGCAGGGGGGGGGGGGGTTTTGGGGGTTCAAACCCCCCCCCCTTTGGTATTTTTATGTATGTAAACCCCCCTAAAAAAAACCTAAAACCCACCCCTTTGGTTTTTTTTTTGTTTTTATTTTTTTTTTTATTATTAAAAAAAATAATTAAAAAAAAAATAAAAAATTATACCCACGGCTAACCTAAATAAGGTGACCTAACCCCCCCCCCAACGACAAAAAATGTCAAAATTTTAAAATTTCGAGACCAAAAAAAAAAAAAATGGGTCCGCTTACCCCCCCCCACTGAGCGACTTTTCGGCCGGCGCGATTTTCAAATTTTCGGGAGCAAAATATTTAAAACCCCCCCCCCCCCTTGGAAAAATCCTGCTTACGCCCCTGCTCACTGTCAATATAATTATGCAAATATGTTTATATACAAACCCTTGTATGAAACAAAATCATTAACTAAAAAAATTAACGTTGAGGAAATGTTATGTACAGAGCAAATTGGAGAGGAACTTTCAAGATATGCCAGTGTTGCCAAAAAAAAAATCTGCTCATGACAACTTCAAAAATTAATAACTTTCCTATTTTTTAGCATATATTGCTCAAATTTCACCAATTTGTTTCTCTCATTTTTCTGGCTTTTATTAAAACCTACTTGATATCAGGGTGGACTTTGACTCTCTGTTGTTTGATTGAGTTTTGTAGTATGTTTTTGCTTTTTCTAAATAATTTATTTAGTTTGGAATGGGATTGGAGGTGTTTTTTTTTTACATTGGTTGAGTGAAGTGATTGAGGAATTGGGAACAGAAGAGGAGATAAACAAAACTAACATTCAACAAAAATGACAAATTGAAGAGATATTTGAGTTATAATATCGATCAAAATTTATTTAGTTTTGGTGTGTAGAATAACATAAACAATTTAAAAAAAGGTTTATGGTTACAAAAGCTGAGTTCAATCGCGCTAGCTAGCCTGTGGCCTAGCTGAACTATACCACGGAAATTTCGAAAAAGGGAAACATTGTTAACACTATCTGACTATACAGCCTACAGGTTGGACGTTTAATCAGCCGAATCTCGTCCCGTTTGAGCGCTAGATTTGAACTGAAAACTAAAACTTCAAAAATTGGAACGTACTCTGGGAGGTAGGACGGGTTTATTCAATCCGCCTGCGGGTTTTCGGACAGCAAAGTGGTGTCTCTGTTGCAGTAATTGTTGATGTTGGTGTCGATTCGTCTCTGTTACCTGCTCCAGTCTTCTCACAGCTCAGCCAGGCCAGCGCCACCCCGCCCGCCCGACGTCAGCGAGTTGCTCGCTGCTAGCTGCTTTCACCGTCTGTCTGCTTGGCGGCCTCGCAAGATCAAGATCCCTAATCTGCATATTCGAATGATTGGTGAGAGGACAGTATGGTTAATTCACAATTAAGATAAACTGATAAAGTAATAATTAATCTCGATTACTGAATTTCTTACAGACTATTGAAATCATAAGCCATTTATTTGCTGAATTATGAACAGAATTTGTCATGCTCTTAATCTAAATCTTACTGTTAGTGTTATCATAGTGTTATGAATATGATATCTAGGGGGCCTAGGCCGATATATATAGACTCTACTCTAGAATAGATTCCATATCTAAAGTCTAGACCAGGGCAGGGGTTCTCAAACTTTTTTTTTGACGGTCCAGATATGATTCCTAGACTCTATATGAAAGCTGTAACCAATTTCGTCCGAAACATGGGATGCCATTCGCCTGAATTTTTTATGGTCG
>JAVYIG010016760.1:0-29600 GCA_035222895.1 Strongylocentrotus droebachiensis
CCATTACATGCATGATAGCTATACATTTCAACACACCCAGTTTTGATATCTGATAAGATTACATTTTGTCGGTGAAATTGCCATAATTATAGGCCTACATCTACTTTCTTGAAAGTTGTGGATGCTACTGCTGCATTGTGGGTTGGCGGGGAGGTGAGAGGGAGATTATTATTCAGATTTATTATAAATGAAAATATATTTTGATTCCCCTTTGTTAGCCTCTTGATGAAAATTTCAAATATGATTAGTGAATTACCTTGCCCTTTTCACATGATGATGATACTTTATGCCTTTAGATAATATATAGTCTATTCAGAGCCCGAAACGCATTAGATGGAACTCTTGAATTAAGGGGTATTAGTTTACACCCTTCTTGTTCTTAGAAGCCTCCCTTTTACCCCCCTCAGAAAATCACCTTGCCCTTTTCACATGATGATGATGACGCTCCGAAAGTCCAAATCTTGAAAAAAATAGTCTGTCAGAGCCCAAAGGGTGTTACCTCTGTCTTACTAGCGCAGTAGAATATATACTTAATGTTGGATAGTTTCTGCGCTCTATAAATGTATTATCAGTGTATCACTATTATTATTATTACTAGGATATTGGTTAAATGCCTTCTAGGTTCTAGCTCTTAGTGGACAATTATCTGTGCATTGCTGTACTTTTCTTTGAAGGAAAGAAATTACAACAACAATAACAATTGGATTTGTTGTTGTTGTTGATGGGGCTGGATGGGCAATTCAGAAACAGAACCCAAACTGAATAATAATCGCAGTGGCCTTCCAATTCAAGTAAATATATCCCACGTTCATCCGACTGTCTGCCATCGAGCTTATGACACTTATTGATTCATTAAAGTCCGATAATCATCCTACTGATCGCATTCTGGTAGTCCAGGAATATTGTTATAGATTTTAAATTATATATGCCCGTTGATTGGCTGATATATAATACCACTGTGAATGATGGGATGGATGGATGGATGGATGTATTCATATTTTCAGCAGTGACCTCTTAATTTTATGCCTGTCTGGATAACGATGCGAGGTCAAATTATTTTGTTAAGGGTAAAAATATAACAGAAATATCAATAATTATAGTTAACGATGGGTAATGAAGATTTACTTCATGCTGTACAGCTCATTAGAGGGCAGAGAAGTCAATAGTATTTTCTTTTATTGATTTATGTTAATGTTTTTAGTTTCATATGTCAATCAGGGTTAGTTTGTTTAATGTTACAAATACGACAATGGTTATTTTGTGCTCCATTTATGGGAAAATTTGACTTTTGAAGTACTTTTTTAGGAATTCAAGTACTTCCTTTCTTTCATTGGATTTATGATAAAGTAATAAAATAAAACTGATCATGGATCCAATTCCAAGGTTAGTTGACTCTATACATGTATTCAAAGAAAAAATAATAATGACTTTTGTCCCTAATAAGGCAAACCAGAAACGTCATACAAATGTTTTCTCGTAAAAAAAGAAAAAATTGATTTGCTTTGTTTCTCTGATTCAAAATAGTTTTAAGCACACAATGGATCTATTGACCGGTATTATCGGACAAGAAAAGATGATACAGATATGATAGTATTGGTATTTCTCTCTGTTTAAATCTGATAGAGTTTAGGATCAAAGCAAAAAGGGATATTGGCTTTGACGGTAAAATTTCAATCGTAGGGAGTAGCAGAAATGCCTAGCAGTCCCCTGACAGATCACTGGCCCTGCAGGCTCCCACGAAATTCAAGGTTCAACCACCCTATCAGCTGCAGCCTGCAGTGAAACCAACAAAAAAAGATGAGATAAAGTTCAGAAAATGAAGAAAACCTTCCTAAATACCCAACTGGATTGATTGAAAATATAACCCGATGAACTTTTGTCTTTTCGCTCAACTTCCCAAGATTGTTTTCTCCCGGGGCTATTTAAACTTTTCCTGCAAAGTCTCAAAATACCAGTGTTTGTTGTAAATCTTGTGAGCTACATAAATATCAAAATGTTGCCTGAGATTTGGTTCACCCATAATCCAGGGTTAGATTTGTGTCATGAACATCTTTTATACTTTGATTGACTGTTTGAAATGTAGACAAATCACATTATTCTTAGAACTGTCAATTGCAGTATTATTTGTCAGAATTAGGCATGATCTCTCGGGCGATTTTGTTGTTCATAAGGAAAAAGAAATCTGAAACAAAATTGGAGTTTTTTGGTCTCTTATAATTTTGCCTGAACATTGCCAATCAACATATTGTATTATCGGTAAACAAATTTTGAATTGGACTCATGTAATGAGATACAAATCTTCAGTTAATTATTTTATCTTATGATTTCAGGAAAAAATGATGCAAATGTGTAATTTATAAATGGGGGGGGGGGGGGTGCTAATCTCAAATGTTTCATCTGATGTCTTAACAATGTACTTGATTATGATCATTCTTTATTTAATTTTTTTTCATTTTCTATCAATACTACTCCACTGAAAAGGCATACCAAACTTCACATTTTAGTATGTTTCAGCCTCATATTTTTTATATTTTTTTCATTCTTGAGAAATTGAGAGGAACGCTGCCAAGACATAAATTCTGAACTCCAAAGAGAGAGTGTGGGATACTCTCACTCAGACAGAGATCTCTTGAATTTCTGTTTTTATTTGCGATTGTATTTCAGAATCAGAGTGGGAAATGAGAATGTAATAGAGCAGATGTTTTGTTTATGGCTGAAAGACAATATCACAACGTTGGGGATTAGAGCTCTCCTGACCCCCCAAAAGAGAAATGTAGGAAGGTTTTGACCCCCAAAACGGTGGTGGTCTTACCGTCAAACTCATGTGAAAGATATGGTGGAACGTATTTTTAAGGCTATGATTCAAAAGTGAATGATAATGTTAAGGATGTTGAATATTGTTTAAATATTCTTTCTGATATATAACATTATGCAAGACGTATTCGTAAAGGGATTTTTGACTCGTGCTTTAAAAGGCAACGGAAAATGAATCTTTTTAGTAATACTGCAGTAGGCATTTTATGTCATCTCCTCATTCATTGGAGAGTAGTAAAACTATGATACTATATTTGAAAGTGACCCGACCTTGTTGCCAATTTGAGGATTTCGTTGGAGAATATGATCTTAAAGAATTCTCAACCGCTCCAACTTAAGTGTTTGACGAATTTCCCTGTCTTTTTGTTGTTGTTGAAAATTTTATCTCAGACTTTATTTCAGATTTTAGCTCTTGATGAGAGTAATATTGATGAGAGTAATATTTTATTGATGAAATATTTTACTTTAGATTGTAAGTAAGGTGTATTTAAGAACAAGATTTGTCGTACAATGTTTCATGTATTACTAAGCAGGATTAATACTACTTATTCTTCCCTTTAATATTTGCAAATTAAGTATTAAAACAAGCTACATCCCCTATACAAATTTCAGTACGCTTACACGCGAGCTCGTCAGCGTGCTCGCCAACGAGTTCGTTGACGAGCAAGCAGACGAACTCGCCAGCGAGCTCGTTTCGTTCCAAATATGCAAATTAGCTACGAGCTCGTTGGCGTGCTCGTTGGCGAGCTCGTTGGCATGCTCCAAATATACACGCTCGTCACTGGCCGATAAGCTCGTTGGCGAGCTCGTTGGTTTGCTCGTCAACGAGTTCGTCGGCGAGTTCGTGAACGAGTTCGTCGACAATCTCGTGGAATGGCTGCAAGCTTAATGGTAAACTGATTGATACTTCATAGTCGATATTGGCAATATCGATATTACCAATTAGGTAATACCAATATATATCGATATTACCAATTAGGTATATTCTATTCTCAATTGTATTAACTCCATCAAATAGATCATTTGAAGTGTATTCAAGAGTAACATTTAAAGTGACTCAGGCTCGTACACATATATATATACTAAATATGTATATTGTTTCTTGGTTAGTAATCATATAATCAATATCAATCTATCAATCTATTGCTAAAACCTGAATGTAATTGTAAAATGATCAGACAAAATAATCTATTGGTTAATAATGGCAAAAGGAAAATAGAAAAAATACAAAAATGATGTTCATTGTCTTAATTTGCTTAACAAATCATGATAAATGTATTTTTCTGTCACACGTGTAAAGTAATAATGAATATTCATGAGATGATTGGTTTCAATTGGCCCTATTAGACTTTAATGGGATTTCAATTGGACCAATCTGCCCCATTAGACTTTAAAAGGTTTTCAATTGGTTTTAATTGGACCAATTGAAGTCCAACTTCAGGCCAATTTGGGTCCCATTAAAGTATAATGGGGCATAGGCCAATGGGGCCAATGGGCCCAATTGGTCCAATAGGGACAATCTGGACCAATTGAAACCATCTGAAGTCCTATTAAATTCCCATTGAAACCTGTTAAAACCTATTGAGACCAATTGAAACCAATTGAAAATTAAATTGGTGTTCAATTAGTTTCAATTGTATTTTCGTCTTGGGTACCTAGTTACAACAAAAAAGTGAGTTAGTGGGGCTGAAGATAAGATCACATATTGCACAACAAAAAAGTTTGAAACAGTCCGTTAATTCCTCAGCCTCCTCTTATGTAATAAATTCCTCTTATGGTACCAGTTGAACTTGAAGTAAATTGTTTGGTTTGACAGAAGCTAAAAAGACAATTAACAGTGCTAATTAACACAGGAATTTACAAGGTCATGGGCTCAGCCTGCAACCTCATATGGTACTGCATGTCCTACAAAATGGCCGCCTATAGCCTTGCTTCAGACTGTATAATTTCCCACTTTTCTGTGGCAGACCTGCCGCAGACTGTTCCTGTGGCATACTGGTATGCGGCAAGTCTGGAGCAAACTTTCGCCCTGCCGCAGATCTGCCGCAGACTGTTCCTGTGGCGTACTAGCTGGTATGCGGCAAGTCTGGAGCAAAGTTTCGCCCTGCCGCAGACCGTTCCTGTGGCATACTGGTATGCGGCAAGTCTACAGCAAAATTTCATCCTGCCGCAGATCTGCCGCAGACTGTTCCTGTGGCATACTGGTGTGAGGGAATGAGAAATAGCTCTTTCTTTATAATGCAAATTAGTCAGGGGTAAAAGGAATGTATCTAACTAAAGAGGAGTGATATGCCCCAGTGAACATACACTCACTGCATGCAGGTAAAAGCTCATACATGCAGTGAGTAGAGATTAGACTGGTTGTAGCTGTGCCTACATGAAGCTGTAAGTGATGTCTCATCCTGATATTCTTGATGTCTATAGTTGGTTTTGGACACCTTAATATGTGAGTAAAGTATATAATTAACTCTCTGATGTTAAGATTTGCTGAGGAGCTTAATTGGATAGATTATGATTTGTGTGAAGAAGAGGGAGATTTAACTTTATTTACATGAAGGATGCATGCTGGTAGTAATTGAGTTATGCCTATTAATGCTAGAAAGGCGTGGTAGAACATTGCTTTTTGGTAAGCCTTGTACTGTGATTAGTTGGAGTAAATGTTTCTATATTGCTTAAGGCTGATAGAAGGATTATGATGGCTCACTAATTGGAGAATTGTGTTATATATATATGTGAAAGTAATAAATAGGGAGTGGCCTTCAATGCCGATCTATTTACTACATGAATTTCATAGGCTGAGGTAAACTCAATATATATACAATGTACATGTATGAACTAAAATGCATACACTGTATAATATGGAAGATGGTCTGGAAAGCAGATGTAGCAAGTAATTATTTGTGATCATAATGATGCAATACTTACTGTAGTTTTTGTGTCTTTTTAATTTTCTACAGCAACTGAAGTAACTTCATGCAGTCAAGGGTCTTCTACCCTCTTTTGTTTGATTTGAACATCATGCAATAAAGAATGGCCTCATACCCAATAGAACCGCAACAACTGCTTCGTCTGATTTATGACTTCGAGTCGATACCCTCACACTGGTATGCGGCAAGTCTGCAGCAAAATTTCTTTCTGCCGCATACTTCGGCATACTCTTTGCCGCAGACTAAAAGTCTGCCGCAGAGCTGTGGCAGGTCTGCAGGAGGTCTGCGGCAGGTCTGCGGCAGGTCTGGGGCATACTTTTCACTTTCCTATGGGGAGTTTACCCCCGAGCTCGCCACGAGCTCCCCAGTTTAACCCGAGCTCGCCATGAACTCCCCCTTTTACCCACGAGCTCGCCACGAGCTCCTCGTTTTACCCACGAGCTCGCCACGAGCTCCCCCTTTTACCAACGAGCTCGTCACGAGCTCCCCAGTTTATACCCGAGCTCGCCACGAGCTCCACCTTTTACCCACGAGCTCGCCACGAGCTCCCCCTTTTACCCATGAGCTCGCCACGAGCTCCTCGTTTTACCCACGAGCTCGCCACGAGCTCCCCCTTTTACCAACGAGCTCGTCACGAGCTCCCCAGTTTATACCCGAGCTCGCCACGAGCTCGTCACGAGCTCCCCAGTTTATACCCGAGCTCGCCACGAGCTCGCCACGAGCTCCCCCTTTTACCAACGAGCTCGTCACGAGCTCCCCCTTTACTCCTGAGCTCGCCCACGAGCTCCCCAGTTTACCCGCGAGTTCGCCACGAGCTCGTGACGAACTCGCGCACGAGCTCGCCAACATTTAGTAAGATCGTTACCAGCGTCCTGGAAGCGTGTTACGAGCTTAAAGCCTAAAAAACGATCTTATTAAGCTTACCACGAGCATAATACGAGTTCGCGACGAACTTAAATTTGTATAGGGGTGTATAGCTCTTAACATTGTATCGAAAAAAGAAGGAAAAAAAAAGAGAAGAATTTTGCTCACTATCAGTTTGCTGAATCCACAAAAGTCCTCTATAAAAGTTTTGCCTCTCTCTTACATATTTCAAGGAATTCCCACAATATATGATATCTACAGTCAAAGCAAAAAATAAGAAAGTAAAAGAAGTAAAAGAAACAGCCCCCGCCCTCTTTACCGACCCATTATTTATTGTGTTGAGATATAATTTCATCACTTCAATTTCAAAGCCCTCGCAGGCATAGGGATCCTTTTAAATGTGTCCAAACAGTTCGACCATTGGTGGAATTCCGATCTGTGATGATGTTATGATAGTATCAGTGCAGCTGGGTGCCTGTAAATACAACCCTGTGTACAATCATTTCAATTTAGGCTAAATCAATTTTCTACCAGGTTTATTGTCACCTTCATAGGGATAATGCTTTTTGCTCCCTCTTTTAAATTTTTTATCTTTACCGATCTCCCCCCCCCCCCCCTCTTTGTCTCCAACCAATTTCCATCCATCCCTGTCTCTGCTTCCTAAACTATTTTGATATTACAGGTAAAAGAGGACCAAATCGGGATTAAATTCGGACCCAACATCTAATTTGAATACTATCACCATTTCTTAATTTGGGCTTCTCGACCTGCTTGGAGACTAAGATTGATCCGTAATTAGTCAATTCATTGTAGTATGAACACTATTCACACTATTTGTTCTCTCTAGGGACCTTGTTAAATTTTGAAGTGTTTTAGCCTCCTTTTCAGGCTGAAGGATTTGTTATCCCACAATTAAATTGACACAATTCCTTATTCCACAATTGAATGCCAGTCCAGACTATACTAATATAGCTTGTAAACATTGTAAAATAGGATATCCTCCACTGAATATTTCATATAATATTACTTTCTAATAAGTGAAAACAATATTAAGTGTCTTGAACATAAGCTACAGAAGCCCCGTTCTCCCCCCCCCCCCAAAAAAAAAAAAAATGAAGATGGGCATGAGTTGATGTACTGGGTTCAGTATCATATGTCACACTAATTGACACATTAAGTCA
The DNA here is from genome assembly GCA_035222895.1 of Strongylocentrotus droebachiensis. NCBI lineage: Eukaryota > Metazoa > Echinodermata > Echinoidea > Camarodonta > Strongylocentrotidae > Strongylocentrotus > Strongylocentrotus droebachiensis. The sequence goes on from JAVYIG010016760.1 coordinate 7,787, forward strand.
ACCACTTCGACTCCCTGTGGTTTATTTATTATGAATTCAAGTAAACAAAAATTTGAGATTCTTCCTTGGAGTTGATAAATATGTTGATTTAACCTTTCATTCATAGGGGTCAAAAATATGACCAAGGTTAGATGTCTTTTAACTGGGAGGGAAGACCCTCTGCCCTTCCCCTGTGTCCTCCCCCTCAGCTCCCCCTCTCTGCCACCCGATGCTCCTCCCCCTCCAGCTTGCCACCACCCCCTCCCATCTTGAAATTTGCAAATTGCCCTTTTTCACCCCAGGAACTGTTCTTCATACAGCCCCTTCTTCCTGTCTTCATTTGCTTTAAAAAAGGTTTTGTTGGGGAAGGGGGGGGGGGGGGGGATGGTATAGGGGGGATGTTGGATTTCACTTAGGATAGAACACACTTTTTTTTAAAGCAATTTTATGTCTTGGGCCATTCACATCTTATTCAAATAGAATTATGCTGAGAAGAAGATTTTGTTATTGAGAAATATCTAGGCCCCATATTTTACATGAATGTGGTATTAATAAAGTAGCCTTCAAGAAGAAATTCTCTTATTTATGCAGGCTTTAAAATAGTTTCATGAAATGCAGTAGGGGCCTAATATTTATTTGGTGACATTTAAGCTACTAGCAGAATTCAGTGCTATTTACGTGGCATGAAAGTGATTATTGAACGAGATTTGTAAACACAACTGACAGGTTGTGAATTTATATCCCACCTTTAATGCACCATTACAACTTCTTACTTCTATTACTCTTCTGACGAGCAAACATTTACCCCCACAGAGTGATCCAAAGTCAGAATAGAGAGCAAAACATTCAAATTACAACATTTGGATACGTCTGGTTCCTCTCTTTAAAATATATATTATATTTGACTTTCATTCCAGAGGTTTACAAAAATGTTTTAAAGGATAACATTTTCTTGTTAATAACGTTTCATTATAATATCTTGAAAGGGATTTGCATATATATGATCATGATACTATAGTCTAACAAGAAATTTGTATATCTTTCCTAGTTTCCTTACCTAACCACTGTATCGGTGTGTGGACATACTTTTAAAGAATTTTTTTTATTGTATATTATCTTCTTTATTTGCTGGATTGCAAGCACATTATGAGTATCATATCTTTGGTAATAAATGTGAATCCATGTACACTAGTAGTGAAAGAATGTCAATATTGCCCAATATTAATAATAAATATAAATCTTTTAACCCCTTACATATGACAACCGGGTAGTTCATGTATAAAGCCTTTGGGAATGAGAGAATCCAGTCATCAATGGGTTAAAGTGTACCGGTATGATGTTGAAGAATATGGATTTCACAAGAGCTCGCACACCATTGATATCCAGGTGTTCATATCCCTTCCATTTAAATGCTAATGAGTAAATGTTTACAGCGGACACCTGCCGGCTAAGAATTGAAAATAACCCTCTTGAAAGCTGAAGATAAATCCCTTCCGTAGGAGATTAAAGCGAGGCTAGCTACTTGAGATGAACAATAGAGGGAGCTAGAGAGGGAGGAGGGAGAGTACCGGTAATAAGTTGAAAGGAGTATTGCATGGCACAAGTGATTAAGTGGAACATAAGTGTTGGAGAAAACATTTCTTCCAAAAGAGCAATGTTTTATGGTTTTACACTGCTATAGATTAATGCTAACTGACAGCTTTTTGCCAAAGTATTTGGTCCAAATATATAATTTGCTTTTATTAGAATTGGGAATAGACGCCTTCACTGAAAATGAAACTAAAGATTATTTTGATTTAATAATTAGAATTTTCTTTTTGCAGACATTGAACAAGTTATTTGGCTATTTATCCTGATTACTTAAACCAGATGTTACTCTGTGTACATGTACATTGTATGTTGATGAAATGGAAGTTTACATTTTTCAAAAATCTTATAAAATGAAAATATTAGCAAAAGTGCTACAAAACTGATTAATTTAAGCTTCAATCATGATGAGGATCAAGAAATAAGACCTTGATATGACTAAATTGTACATGTCTCCGGAACTTAACTTTTAGGTTGATTTCAGATCTTGTTCTCTCGGGTGTAATGCTTGAATTAGTAAAGAGATATTCATGAACATATATATATATCCATTCATGCCACTAAATATAATCTTGTTATCCGTTCATTAGAACAATATAGCCTAATTGGATTCCGTAACTAGATCAATCCATGCCCATCTCGACATTCAAATTGGCCACGTCATGTCTCTAGCAACCAGTCTACCAGGCTAGCCGTGGTGCTGCCAGTTACATGGAAATCAATACACCCATTGGTAGCTGGACCTTTGTGTAGTCCCAGCCCAATTGTTCTGGTGTTGGTAATGAGTTCCGGTTCAGGGCGGATGTCTATTGTGACATGCAGTCAATAAATATTGTGAGCGAAGGCAGAGGTGGTGATGGACAGATGGTTTTTCTTGGGAATCAGGTCAGAAGAAATGAAAATAAATGATGAAGGAAGACGTAGGGAGAGTGACAGAGAGAGTGACAGAGAGAATGAGAGAGAGAATGAGAGTGAGAGAAAGAGAGAGAGAGAGAGAGGAGATCAGTATGGTGAAGCCTTCATGGAAAACTCCCATGATTTGGGCCAATAATAGTCCCCTCATGTTTATAGTTGATGTTTAGTCTCAGAACAATACTTTCTGAAACTTTTCTGCACGAACATCAAACGTGAGGCAGGCACCTTTTCTAACTTTTTCTGCTTTCTCTTAAAACTTTACTTCATTGTTTTCTACATGTACTAGCTGTGTGATAGCTCTGTTTCTGTTTACTTTCATCAACCACATATATATATTCAAGGCCGAAATATGAGGAACTGATATATTTGTTTTTTCGGTGAGAACCTGTTTATTTATTAATAAGGTAGGGATGAAGAAGAAATGAGTAAAATGAATTATTACCAAATCCTTCCTGTAGATAGATATTCCTGTTTTAAGGGCAGCCATATATGGCTGATAACTATAACTAACTGTTAAATCGGTCTTCGTAGAAAAGGTCCAAGAAACCGGTGCTGAAGGCTTATGTCACATTAATCAATGAGCAATTATACTAACCTACACCCACTATCATTTCTACATAGATCGAGTTTAAAGCTAATTTTTTTTAATCATTATCAGTGAAATGTGGTTAGACTTGTTCACCCACAGATGGTATTTCCATCTAGTCTGGTGTCGCCAAATTATAACCGGCTGTACATGGAAACTGACGTCCATTTCCCTTTAAAAGTGCCCTCTTGTGGTCATTTAGATTTGATCGTCTAATGATATTTGCAGAATGGTGATTTAATTTGAGATAAAACAAGATTTTTTTTTGCTCTGAACTTGACCATCATCACCTTTGGTCAGCGCCTCTCCTTTCATTGAGATCGTTTGGAAGAAGAGGCCCATAGCAGAGCGGCACTCCCGCCCCTTAGAACCCGATACAGTGCTATTGCAATGGTATTGACAGAGGAGAAGTCATGGTGGGGTTCACAGATGACAGAAACATCGCAATGTCATTCCCATTCGCTTTTGTTGTATCTCCTTTCGATTATGATGGGGATTTAAGAGGAGGTGCTGAATAAATGTTTTGCGTTGAGGTATTTATCCCAAAGAAACAAGACGTCAGCTTGGGTGGATGACTCGAGATGAGACGAGAGCTATTTCCATTCATTCATTCATCCCTCGTAATCGGAGCTCGCTTTCACAGTGGGTTACAATGTCATGGGCACGAGTGTGAGAGAGTGATGCCCGCAATGTAGACATGCTTACAGGAATTGTAACGTGGAGGGAATTGAATGTAATTCTTGATATGTAGGGGTTCTGTTTTTCATTCATTGCAGTTGTCAGTTTCTTCGTGATTAGTTATTTTATTTTTATCTTTAGAGTGATTTTGAGTCATCATTTTCTTCTATAGCTACATGTCATCAGTATAAGTTGAGTTTATATTGTCCATAACAAATAATGGTGTAAATTCAATGTAATATTTTAAAACTCCCAGTGCCTTTTAGTAACAGTCACCTTAAGAACATACTATGCAAATTTTGGTAGCCTTGAATGGTATTCATTAATTATTGGTAGTCTGAAAAAAACTTTATTTCAGATTTTGATTTGTTGTTTGTAATGGAAAAGGTGTTGCATTAATAGGTAAGACTCTAAACTTAATTGAGCCTTCCCAAGATTGAGCAAATGAAACCATATACAATCTATGGAACCTTAAATGCCAGTCGAAATTCCGTCCTCCCCCTTCACCACAACTAAATCCTCTCTGCCCCTCCTCTTCAACAAATCTTGTTAAGTTTTCATTTCAAGAAAAATTGACAAGCAATTATCTTGTCATCATGTCATCCTCCTTCAGTCATCAACAAACAGGATTAAAGTATTGATCCAGGGATTCCAGGCCCAGGGAGCCTATCAGAACTATTTAGAGTCGTTAGATACCCCCCTCGCTGTCCCGTAAACTGTCAATCAACCTCTCCTCACCCTGCATGAGTCCTTAGCCCCACGTCTCTGGAACAAACTCCCCTCGTTCTTAAGAAACATTACTTCACTAGATTTATTCAAAAAACAACTGAAAACTTACCTGTACAACTCCTCTTAAATTGTTGATACATGTAGTCTAAGAGACAGCGCCTTGTATCCTTTGGAAAAGGCGCTAAATAAATCAAATTATTATTATTTTTATTTACTGCAAAGTGCATATAGATCATGGCTGGTTGCCTCTTTAAAGTTGGTCTTCATTTTGGTTATGATGAAATGAAAGATAAATTGCAACATACTGTAACGTAATATATACATAGAATTGACAAATGTATGCTGGTTGTTTCAAACTGCTATCTACTGTTTAAAGATTTTGATAATAAATGTTCCACAGTTGAACAAGAAGGAAATTAGGATAAAGAAATGGCGTCATTGATAAAAATGGTAGCCCCATATGTGCTCATCCATGTTACTGTGGCCCGCCTTTTTCCCAGGTGCCACGATCAGCTAGCGTCTATTCCGTAATGACTCCCCATTTTAGGCCCGTATCATCAACTATTTAGAATAACCTTTAGACCATTTCTGTTGAAATGACATTTCATCACCAGAGCTAGTCATGACCTTTAACCTATGCCTAGGATGTCGTATGCACCCCTTAATGATGACGCGCCATTTCCAAATCCCCCACCAAGCTTTATATCTGTGTTTGCATACAAGTTCCCTAATGATACTCGAAGGTTAATGTGTCCTAATGACATGTAAAGAGGATTCAATAGATGCCTAATGGGGGAGATATCGCAGAGATATCTAAATCCAGAAACGACAGCCTCGAGCTTTAACAGATTTGGGGTCATTGATTTGTTGGAGCAAAGAAGGAAAGGTGTGAGTCTGTGAGATAGCACTTTGTATACTGAAGGACATGGCTATAAAAATATTTGCGTCTTACTTATACAATTGTATACACCTTTCGAAGTTTCATATTCTTTTGAAGGTGTTCAGATAAAATTGAGTTCTGGTCATGCGATTGCATTGAGAAAGAAACAGTGTGGAATTGATCAGAATAGGTTTATCATCTAGCATATAAGTTTTGGTGTGTACTGCAAGCTTCTGGAATCATCAAAATGATAAGAAATTTGGCCCAGTGTTGGTAAAGTTACAAGCACTGTACACAGAAAGATGTATACAGAGATGCCAACTAGTACGGATTTCCCGTAATTGGTACAGAAATTAACGACCATTACGGCAGTACGGAATGTTGTCTAAAAATTACTTTTTTTTTTTTTTTTTGCGCATAGGGATCTATCGTAGCAAGTGCTGTACAGTATGGTGGCCATCCAGCACTCGCTGCATGAGAAAGATGGAAAATTATCAAGTATTCTCTTAATAGAAGCCAATTTTTCATTGAAAACTTATGTGTTGTGATGAACTGAAAATCAATATTTAGCAACTTTGTGGGAGTAAAATCACAACAAATTTCAGATAATCATGCGCGCATGCATCCGCTTGCCATTCTTTTAAGATTCATGGCGCCGCATAGGAAATTACTGATTTATTCCCCAAATTACTGATTTTGAGCCTTATGGTTACTGATTTGTGCTCTGAAAGGTTGGCATCCCTGTGTATATGGGACTACATGAACATGTGGCATAAATATCTGTCCCGACTTTTATGCTATAACATGCTATATTTAGAATATGAAGGCATTTGAAGAGCCATGCTTTTCAGGGAAAATTTTTAATCTGACGTTCTTCCAAACTTGCATAATAACAATGACAACGCTCACAGATTATTTTTCACCTCTTCCCAGAACTCAACTGTATTAGCATATTATGAAAATTTGGTGATTTGAAACAGAAGCCGCCAGAAGGTCATGACCTATACACACATCAATTGATAGGAGTGAACATCCTTCTAGTCCTCAATAGATAAAACAACAACAAATAAATGAATGAATGAAAAATATTTGAATGACGTGCTTCCCTCTGTACTAGCTGTTTCAGCGAGAGAATAGAACGGAAAACATTAAAAATTAGAGTTTAGAGACTTTGGTGGTCAGTGCTTTATATTTCCACCGTTTTTAATATTATTATTGTGACAGGTTATATCACTGCAGTGATGAATTGCGCTTTGATTTCAACCCCAAAATACATGTAGATAATTATCATATCCATCTTGTGTAACAAAACTGAAGTCTATCAAGAATGATGTCTTTTGAGGTCAGTGAACTTTGAGGTCATGCAGGTCATTAACATTGAAGGTTAGGTGATTGGGTTGTGGAGCTGTCACAATTGTTTCCATTCATCTCTCTCTCTCTCTCTGAATTATATCCATTTTCCATTTTATGGACTAAAAATTCCATTTAATATCATCTTTCATATTTACTAGAGGAAAACGTTGAATGAATATGAATAATTTTACAACCTCCCATAAAAAGTTTTGAGGTTTATTGACCCAGTGGCAATTATATTGATTCCGTTTGATTTCAATGGAAGTGTTATTATGACTCCAGTGTTATTGTAAACACTTGTTGGATTTTGATACAGACATTCTTTCAGGGTCCCTTACAATTCAAGAAATCCTTTGGAAAAAAAGAGAGGCTAAACAAAAATTATCCATCCCTTTAAAAGAAGTTATAGTGAAGGATCCTTTGATTTGGAGCTCAGAATAGCAATTTAATGACCGCTCACTCAAAAGACAATTTCTCGGAGAGCTCTGATGGCATGAAGCGAGCCTTTTGCACACCGAGATCATCATCATCGGGACAATTGAATCTAGAGAGAGACAATCTCTCTCTCTTTCTCTCTCCCTCTGTCCCTTTCTTTCCATACCATGGGTCACCATGCAGAGAAGTGCAGTGCGTGTAATTGCTTTTGTGTTTTAGGAGTATACGGATGACTGAAAGAAAGAAAGGAAAACCTCGGCCGTCTGCTGTAGAATGGACATCCTCTATTGATATTGAAAACGGAGTAATAGGGAGGGAGACTGTTTGTAGTGAGTCTGTTCAGTCTCTCGCAAACTCCGCTCATCGTGTCCTCGCTGGCTCCTGTGGCTACAGATGTGCTGGGTCAGTCAAAAGCAAATTGTATTGGACCGTAACCTATCAGGATTGGAGTTTTGTTAGTGTAGTCCTTTGCTTGGTCAGATTTTTCTCAGTAAAGAAAAACCATCAATGTCTAGCTGTCTTTGAAATTGTGCGAGTCCTCTTTTTGTTGGACATCTACATTTCTTGAACTTCAAAAGTGTGAGGCAGTGTAGTTCTTTGCTTTGTCAGATTTGTTGACCTAAAGTAAAACCATCAATGTCTAGCTGTCTCTGAAATTGTGTGAGTCCTCTTTTTTTGGACACCTATTTTTCTTGAACTTCCAAAGTGTGGGGCACCACTCTAACAACCTTTCGTCTGGACACTCCACTTCTCCTCCACTCGAGTTCTCCTCTAAGCACAATAAGAGCATTTGTCCTCTCGGACAATAACATTGCACCCTCAAAGAGATAGATGGATAGAGAGGGGGATGATTACAGAGCAGTTGTAAAATCTCCAAACCCTATTCACGAGATTGAATCAGCCCTAAACCTATTCTCCGTGCATGATTAGGCTAGGGACATACAACAGGGGGGCGCAACGTAAAGAACCCTTGTGAACTCGGTTGGTGGGATTCCTCCAGCGCTCCATCCATTCAGTCATCAGCAACCCTTGTGAAAGCTCTTGGAGTAGGGGTACCCCTCTTCAATCCTATTATTCACGGATTCATTAGTATCTATAAGTCTCGATTTCTATTTATCTAGAGCTTTACGAGGGTCCGCTTTTAGACGTCGCATGTGGAAATTCACGGCAGGCAGATGATGATGATGATGAATACCTGTCTCGTTCAACAGCTCCAGGATATGTTCCTTTTCAACATTCACAGCTCGTTGAGCGGTGTTTAATCAGGGCATTTGCTCCAAGCTAGTTTCAGAGGTGTGCAGCTCTGGTGTTGGATGTAACAAAGCGGACTTGAAACTTGTCTTTCAGTGTTGCCAATTTAGTCGGACAGCTGGGGTATCATTCCACGTGACAAGACGTCAACAGTTGTGATTTTAGATTTGATTCCTTCAATGTCCTTCCCCGTTGACAATCCTATGCCATTGGTGAAGGGGCTAATGGTGCATCAGTGAGTCGAGATTTGTATCGTTTGACCAATGTCTTGGAAAGTTTCATCATGGATGCCGAAACGGAGTATCCCTTCGCTGTCATAATAAGGATATTTGCAAGCATTCATGAATGTTTGAGAATTTATAGGAATAGTTAGCTTATGCCGGTATCTTCATGTATCTTATACTCCCTTTGTGAGATGTGCTCATACAAGGAATACTCATATTTCGTAATTCTTGTTGAAAAGATTTCAATTGCTTCTCAACATGTTGTACACAGAGAGATCAGACATTTGCAACTCACATGCTTGCCATTTTTCGCCAGTTACTGCAACTAAAAGTGGATTATTGACTACCGGTATCAGGAATTACCATAAACCTTTTCTTCGGATACCCGTACTACAAGGATCATCAGTGGATTAGCAATATAGAAATAAGACTGATCATATGAGAGGCATTGCAATATTATTATCATCAGAGTGAAACAATTGCGTATTTATTTTGTATGGGGAATTCTGCGATCAAATCCCCACGCTGTTTTTGCCTGCCCCCGATCCTCTTCGCCCGTTCGACCCGCTGCCACCCCCGGAGCGACAATATCTCCTCTGCTCGCTCGGCCATTCAGATGCATCTCATAGCAGAGGCATATACGTTCTATGCTTGCCATCGTTACACAGGTATAAGGCCATTTATTTGATCTCATTTCATTTCCAGGAACATAAAGGAGTATTAACATATCAAAGAACACTAGAAAACGAATTACAATAATAAATACAATAACAGGAAAAAGCCATCAACTAGTGCCTATAAAGGATTACCAAAAGAAACCGAGTTTCTGTAGGAGGCTCTCCTCATTAGTTAATGGTATAGTACATAACTATACACAAATTATTGTCACCATCCTGCATTGTTAACAATATCATTATGCAGTTCAGATTAAAATTCATTCAATTTTTAGAAGAAAAACAACATTCTTTATTAGCAGTTACAAGTTTTATATATTGATATTGTGGCGTCGTTATCACAAATTGACATTTTATTATATGCCGTGCAAATTTGTATTTATTCAATTATTATTAGAAAAAAAATATATTAGCAGTTTCAAGTTTTATACATCAATCTTGTGGTGTTGGTATCACAAAATGACATCTGTTCATATTGATAAATTTACTTGAAAAGTGAAAAGAATACAAACAAAAACAGAAGAAAACAAACGCTGTTTTGTTGATCAATCTTTGATGGTTTGTTAAAAAAACAAAACAATTCCGAACTGACATCTTTGTCCGCAGCATACAAGATAAAGTTATCAAGTATTGAAGAAGGATGGAATTAGTTTTGGATCTACGATTAAGCATTTACATTCCACAATGTTAAAGCTGCTTTCCTATCAGCACATATATTGTTCAGAATAATAGAACGATCTATCTTTAAAAACAGCTAGGGGATTTGCAATTGTTTGGACACAAATCCCTGAAGAAATGTGATAGACTGCTCCTAATGGAGTGAAGATTTAGTAATGTATAGTCTTATTATTATCCCGTATCAACCCCCTATTTTAATAGTCCTTCATCAAGACTTGTATTGTGATGGGAGAAGAATGCTTTTAAATTCTGTTGAAATCTTTCCATTTTTGCTGGGAATCCGATCCCTGATTGGGGTTCCACAATGATGTGAAGACTTTTAAGAAGGATGTTTTGAATGTTTTTTTAGTAATCTTAATCCAATGCTTTCAATTACACTATTGTAAGGTTGAAGTACCTCTGATTTGCTGCTCAGAAGGGCGATAAAAATGTTACTTCAATTCATGAAGCATTAAGGTGCTTCTCTTGGAGAAAGTGGTGAATGTTTCATTCAAAAGACCTGTATATTATTAAATCGTACATTTAAGATACAGGATGTGTTAAGTAATAGTGTTGATAAGATTCAAATTTTGTTAGCAGCATATATCTTCATGAAAACTAAAATTAAGAAGTGAGACAATAAAGAGAGTTTACATTTATATGAACATAGAAGTATTGAGAGATACAGAGAAAGAGAGGCACCCCCAACAACAAAAAACTGGATATATGCAATCTACACAATATATATACTTTCGATAATTTATGTAAGAGAGGCATCCAAATCTAAAACATTTTTTAGTTTTGGATAATTCTCTTGTATAATAAGTGACCGAAGAGCCTTCAAAGATAACTTACAAGAGCTCAATATGGGCGATATAATCACTAAAGCCCACTTTAGAAATTAAGTACTCGATCTGCTCAATGGACTGCGCCTGCATGTTACATCCCAGCTGAGGAGTTTATGCAGTAGCTCACCAGAACCAGAACCAGAGTAGTCCGCTTTTTTTGTTTTGTTGGTGTTGTTTTGTTGGTGTTGTTTGAAGGGTGTTTGATTAATGTTGAATCAAAGCAGATTATTCAATCTGAAACATGGGGAAAAGTTATGAAAGAAAACACAATTTCAAGTTGTTGTTGTTGGACATCCCTATAAAATTGTGCAGTATTTCTCAGATCCTGACTGTTCTTGTGCATTCCTCTGGTGCATTCGAAAGGCGCATGTACAAATGTGTTTTACATTTGGAAGGAATTGCATGCATTCCTTATCTCAAATCAGTAGTTGTGTAATATTTTGTTGCTCAATATGACTTTCTAGCATGAAATATCTGTGAAGAAATCTCTTTTGCTGTCACCTTTCATTCATGCTTACATACAATTATATTCCTCACACTTCACGTATAATGAAATGCACTTGATGGCATAAAGCCTTATTCAACACTCAAGCGCCTATTGAGAAATGAAAGAAGCGATCATGAAAAATCAGATGGTGTTGTGGAGAACAGGGAAGTGTTTCACCAAACTGTCATCAATACAAGTTCCCTGACAACCCATTCAAATGTGTGTATTAAATTTAACATGCCGTGCAATTGGTTGTCAGCAAACTGTTCGTGAAACAATGCCCAGTTGTCTTGTTTTTGAAAGATGGCAGTTTTGTCTTTTGAAATCTCTTCAATTTGAAGCATGTTATGCTTCCTGGTTGAACAATTAAGTTGTTTTTATGTATATTGAGCTTACATTAATTACTCATAAAAAAATGTTGACGATTTGATAAACATGCTTCATCCACGAACATCATTGATTTCATGAAACCAGATTTTTTTTTTTTTTTTTAGATGACTCCTACAAACCACTGAGCTTCTTTGTCTACTTTATTCCCAAGTTGCAATAATGTTATCTGTTTTAAGAAGAGTACAAACTATTCTGTGAATAATGAACTAACAAATGTATTTCTTTCTTTTTTTCCTTTTTGCAGTTTCAAGAAGCAAGAGGGACCATCACCATCGAAGCGGGCATGGATACGAGAGTTCGTCAACGTTGATGAGCAGCGACATTGACTCCACAAGCTGCTTTGAATCAACAGACGACGACAGCAGGTAAGTTGTATTAAAATCTTTAAAGAATTCTGAATCATGTTATCTTTAAAGGCATCATTTAACAATGTTTAATCTGAGATGCATGGCTGTACTAGTTATCAATGTCTATGATATGGTGTAATAATGAAGCCCTAAAAAAATTGCACTTGAAAATGGTCATGAAGTGCCTCAAAAAAGTAAAAGCCTTTGAGTGACCGGTTTTACCATACTCATTTTCCCCAATAGACTGTAGTGTTATAAATATCCTTAGGAAAAAATAATAATTTAAATTTCGATTTCCAATCATAAATATCTTGATAATCAAACGCGCAATCGGCGTGTAAAAGTCATGGGATTCCTGACTGACCTAAAGGTTTATAATTATGATGATGCATGAGCTCAATCCAGGATTTTGTTTCAGAATCTGAGGTAATGTTACCGAGCCACTTTAAAGAATTGTGAATTATTTGAACTTTTAAGGCTATCAACAGATCGTCTGCTGAGCCAGAAGGGTGCTATTGCTAACTCTTATACTTTATTACAACTGTAGCGGTCTGTTTGCTTTTAGAATACATTATGAAACGGATCTGCTAAACTACATGCGATCTTAAAAAAAAAATAACAGAAGCATGCATGCATTATGAATCATAGTAGAAGCAACAAGATCAAATTACATTCCATTTAAATGCATCACATCTGAATTTCTGTAGATGTGCATGTATATTTAGTGAAAAGGAATATTTGACATAGGCCTCCATTTAAAACTAGTCTCTCCTGTCACGGCTCTGACAGTATACATTTGTATATGCTTCAGCAACTTTTAAGTGACGGAGAACACCTTATCTTAAATTGAAGTGCTCTCAACAAAGACTTGGATTTCATCACTTTTAATCAAATTTCTCCCCCTTCTGAAAGCAAACTCATCACCTGTGTCAGTATTGACATTTATAGAGAAAGAAATTATTCATAATCTGTGTGCAATATAAACTGATAGCTGCGTGCCAAGAGGCCAAATATTGACAGACCGTATGAAGGCTTTATGAGGTTTTCCATACTTCAAAGTCCATGTATGGAAATGATAGGTTGTTCAGACTAGAGGAAATTTATAGGAAAATCGTATAAAGAAACGTGTAAACAATCATTGAATTGTGAAAGGGGTGTACAGACTCCATAACAACATCATATAAAGAAATGTCATTTAAAGAAAATAGCTTTGATGAGGTCAGTTGACAGGACAGCTGGTCAATCACAGATGTGTCCTCACGATAAGCCTCCCCTCCCCCTCTTCCCCCAGTTATACGATTTTTGCACCATATGACGTTCAGACACGAAATGGACCCTGATTTTTTTATCATGTTTTCATTTGAAGCGATACTCAAACATGTGTTTCGCTATTCAACGTTTTGTTATACGATATTCAGACTTGTATAAATAACTATATCAATGTGATTTAAATGTAGCCATACAATTATTTTTGGTAGTCTGAAGGGGACTCAGTCCAGCTTGATATTTGTCTGGGAAGTGTGAAGATTTTCTCTAAGATCCTAATCTTGTGTGGCGTGCTTTTCAATTTCGGCTCGAAATATGCAAATATTTGCGAGTTTATTGTGGGGTTAAATATACATTAATAGGTTGAATGCAGTAGATGTCCTTGAAACTATATTATATTTGTTCAATTGTGCTTCAATAAGAGCATTTGTCTGGAGAAATGAAGCGTGTTTGCTATTGGGTATTAAATTAAAAGGTGGTTTATGGAAACCAGAGATGGATAAGTTGTGAAGAACATGGCCTTATAAGAACGTGAAGTTGAGACATTGTAGATTTACAATTTGATCAAGTATGACTTGATGCAAAATACTGCCAAATTGTTATTTGCAGTGATATAACAAAGCAAGTTAAGACAAAGGAACATATTGGGGAATTTAAGGTTCATAAGGTTCATATTTATTGTCAATTTAACAATGGAAATTTGTGGTAATTACATGGTATATGGATATATATAAACATATACATTCATTAAAAAAGAACAATTCAATAAAATGATTTTGAGGTGATGGAAAACAAAAACAAAAACAATCAAACATTGACATAAGCATACATCGAAAATAAAAAATATATACATGTATACAAAGTGAGGTGGAAAGAAGATAAGCTTTTTGTTCAACATACTTGTAGTTGTAATAATCTCATCAATATATCTTGTTTTATTTCTTGCAGTAGATTCAGTAGTGCCACAGAAAGGAGTAGCTTAGCCAGGCCGATGAGGGGACCACCAAAGAACCGCAAGAAGAAGAGGAGATCTAAGATGCCACCAGTACACAGAGTAAGTATGGATATAACTGTGAAACCTGTGCCTTAAAGCCCCACTGCACTACTTATAGCTACTTGCGCCCCTCGTTATAGCAAACAATGCCTAATCGGTGCCTGTTGGTCCCTCTCATGATGCCTTTTTTCTTATGTTAATGAGAGCTGATTTGATGAGATAACCACCTGTTTGTGACCTTGCAGGGAGGTCTAATCCCTCCTGGCCAAACTAGTGCAGACAGGCTTTAAGATTGTTGTAGGCAGATAGGAAACATGGTCTTGAAGAGGAAGTCCACCCTGATATTAAGTTTAAAAAAAAAATAGAAACAGATATGAGAGAAACAGGTCAGTAAAAGTTTGAGCAAAATCTGATCAAAAATAAGAAAGTTATGAATTGTTGAAGGTGCAATCATTCAAACACAAATTAGAAACTCTGTGAAGAATCTTGCGAGGTCCCCTTCTATTTGTTCTGTACTAAAAAAAAACAAATCAAAAAATCTAGATGTTCCCTTTACAAAATTCAATCATACATATCGGGGTGGACTTCCCCTTCAATAGGCAGGTGGTCTACGGGTAGTTTATATTATAGTGAGGAATATTGTACAAAGGAACTTAAAGAACGGGGTCTTTGGTTGTTATGTGAAGATGTTTGCTAAGATGGGTTTAACCCTATCTAGCCCGGACTATTTTGAAACTGCATAGCCCAAGGGGGCTTCGAAAGAAAAAAAGTCATAACATTTCAGCGCAAGATTCTTTGGCGTTAAAAATTATGGCGAAAAATGTAGAGGAAGGAGGGGCTTCTAAGGAGAGAAAGAGAGAAGGAGAGAGAGACAGAGAGAGAGAGAGAGAGAAGGAGAAGGAGAGAAAGAGGGAGAGAGAAGGAGGGAGAGAGAAGGGGGTGGGGGAGGGGCAACAGGTACAGACAAAAGGAAGGTCAGGGAGAATTAATAGTGTAGGAATACATTATGGAGCTTTGGTCACTGAAGAAAGGCCTAAACTCTGGCCAAGGGGGCAGGAAGTTCAGTATTAAAGAGCTTTAAACTTTCAGATATATTTTTGGGGTCTTAGATTTCAAGTATTTTGGGGGACTTGGATTTCAAGTTAATACGGTATTAACAAAATTAACGAGACCATGAATGCATAGCATAAAGTGTGAGTCCAATCGCTGCCCACATGTGTGAATTCAGACCTTCACCTAATCACTTGCCCTTTTATGCAGATTGTCTCATTTTGTCCTCTATAAGTTTATAAGGATTATACAATCCTTTAAATAGATGTATGTGCATGTGCGATGCTTGAATCATGTATCAAGTTTTAGGCCTTTAACTCCCCCTCGCAGGACATGTATGTCTCTACAATCAGGCATCAAAGAAACAACTATTGGGGATATTTGAGTTGCAAGTCTAATGTCTTTATTTTTTAAATATTTTTTAAAAATGAAAATACAATAGATAGCTTTTCACTTCAATTTCAATCTGTGAGGTTTTATGCATAAAAAATGTCATCTTGCATTTCATCTTGCATTAATATATATTTCATCTTCATCAGATTATTTTTAATTTGTGCATGAAGTGATAGCATTCTGCCCTTGTGTGAGATGTAGAATTGGAGCAGATTTTGAACTGTGGATGTGGAATGCACTCTAGACTTTAAACAAAAATTAATGATCAACTCCAATTTCTATTCTTTTCTCTTTGCAGGCATCATCTTTCAGTAGTATAACAGACTCAACAATGTCCCTCAACATCATTAATGTCACATTAAACTTAGGTAAGTCATCAGCTCAATTTTGATCTTGATTTGACTGCATTCTGTTTTCAATTTGTTGTTGTAAATTTGCCATGATTTTGTCAATAATGTTGTTAAGTTTGGGACCCAATTTTGTGTAAAATGATATTTGTTAATGGCCTTCTGGCTCCAGACAGAAAATATATATTTTGATTTAAATTTTGTCATTGAAATTATTTGACATACTGAAAATGACATTTGGTTACAAATACATCATGTAGTGGTCAGGGTTGAACCTTCTTTCTTCTGTTCACTTCATTAATTTACATCAATAAATCAACGTATCTACCTATTCTACTTTGCTATTGTTGCACCTCAACATTGCATAACCGAAACTTAAAACACATCGCCAAATTGCTCATACCCCCCCGACCAATGGCGCCCTCCGTGACCCTTGCGTCCGAGCGCCGCCAACGTAACCTCTTCCTCTTATCTCTTCGCATCCGAACGGATAAGTTACACTAAAAATCGCTCCCAAAAGTTGAAGAGTTTTTCCTCTTTAGTCACTTTTTGGTTCGCATTTTCGCCTTTTATAATATTCTCTACGATTTCCTGTTCGTTAGAGAGTAGTTTCACTCCGTGAATTTATTTATTTATCAGTATTCTAGAACGTTTTCTTGCCGACTACTGTTACGTTTCCGCTTTCGCGTTTGCCTGTCCTCACTCCTCCGAGGCCTCGGGTGCGTGCGGGGGTAGTCGGTGGGGTGTTTTAGTCACTGGTAGTTTATTTAATTCTTTAATTCTTGTTGATAATTGCTCGTACCCTTTGTTTAATTTTCTTTCCCGCAGGTTATAATATGTCTCGCAGTTCTTATTTTCTCTTAGCAGGTTTCACGAAGAAGAAATCAAGTTCTGTCGCGAGAAAGAAGACGAAGGATTCTAGTAATACGTCTTCGTTAGTTACGCCCCTCGGGAGCGGTGGTGACACCGCAAATCCCAAGGATGCGAACGTCAGTGGACGTTTATGCGGGCAAGGGAAGCCCAGGAGAATGGTTGAGAAGGCGATATTATCTCCCCTCAATACGGTTCCTGGAAACCCAGAGGTTCTTACCCTGGGTGGAACGGGCCTTAGTTCTGCACCGCCAACAATTGTTCCGTCGGTTCTTTTGTTTGGTCGGTGCACAAATCCATTGACGGATACGAAGACGAAGGATTCTAGTAATAAGTCTTCGTTAGTTACGCCCCTCGGGAGCGGTGGTGACACCGCAAACCCCGGGGATGCAAATGTCAGCAGACAGTTATGCGGGCAAGGCAAGCCTATGAGAATGGTCGAGGGGGCGATTTTATCTCCTCTCGGGACGGTTCCCGGAAACCCAGAGGTTCTTACCCTGGGTGGAACGGGCCTTAGTTCTGCACCGCCAACAATTGTTCCGTCAGGTCTTTTGTTTGGTCGGTGCACAAATCCATCGACGGATATTCGGGTTGCTTCCGTGGATCCGGACTTGAACCGGTCACCGTTCGGTTCTTCTGTCCCTTTGTCGGATTTGCCGGTTCCGGATTTCGGTCCGGATACCCGTGCATCCGAGTCGGATCCTGGGGCTTCAACTAACCGCGCCTCTCCGTCGGTGCGTGTTCCGTTTTCCCGATTCGGTTTGCGGGGAGCTCCTACCGTCGGGCTTTTATCGGATAACCGTCCCGTTTCTTCGGCCTTTTCCGTTACCGCTACGTCTCGTAAGAGGCGGGGTTCCCGGGACGCTGTGGCCGGTTCTTCCTCGGATTTTGTTTATCCTTCGAAGAATCCGCGCTCTGATTTTATGGCACCGTTTGCGGCTCCTCGGGGTCCGCCTTTGGTGGCTACTCTCCCTCCGTCGGTGCCTCCACCCCCACCGGAATTTTCGGATTGGATGCGGGCTTTTGCTGACGCTTTTCGATCTTCGGTGCCCGAGTCGGCTCCTCCGGTTCGTCCTTCACTTCGGATCCGATCGCGGTTGATTTATTTTCGAGTTTTCCGAAGATGCATCGATCTCGCCTGAGCAGTCGCCGGTGGCGGGTTTCGAGTTGTCGTATTCAGCCGGGGTCCTCTCTTTTTTGCTTCTCCGCCTCACGCTTCGTTGGGCGCTCCGAGAGGCGGGGATCGTCCCTGTTTATCTGGTCAAGATAGGGGGGGCTCGGTTGATCGTTGGGACACTGGTTCCATCGCTCAGTCGTCTGGTTTAGTTGCGGGGATGATGCGTCTACTTCCGTTTGTGTCTCTGGCGGCGGATTCGTTAGCCTTGTTTCACAATATGTGCCCGATTCGTGTGTCGTCCCGGAGTTATCGGCGGGGCTTCCTGTCTTCTAAATCGGACTCTTCAGCGTTTCAGGGACTGTTTCTTCCTGATCTACACAAAGAAGAATTTGTGAATGCCGCAGAAGACTTGTCGTCATCGACGGGATTTCTTAAGCGGCAGGTGGACAAGTACGCTTTCGTTCCTCAGGATGCGGATTTGTATTTGTGTCCTAAACGGGTTTCTCCCAAACTTGTGGCGGTGGCCAGTCGTTTGGGGAAGAAGTTTGGGACTCGTGGTCCTTTTGATAAAAGTGACAATTTGTTGTTTGATCTTTTCTCACGGCTTGCGGTGACTTCGCATTCCATCGGGAAGTATCGTCGGGAGGCTGTGCTCACTTATTTGGGGCATTCGACCGCATCAAATTCCAGGACTGCTTCCGCAGATTCCAGTGGCCAGCCCCCACCTTTGTGGAGATAGTTTCACTACTCTACTGCAAGCCGAGATTGATGGTGAGAAGCAGGCTCGAGACCTGTCCGTTGCTTTTCGTGATGTCCAAGAACCGGTTCCTTCCTCCAGACCTCGTAAGAAAAGTTTGAAGATTTCGGGTTCTTTTCGTAAGAACGTCGGCCAGTCTAAGGGCCGCCCTCAGGACTGGTACCCGGCGAGGAGGAATACCAGGATCGTGGTCGTCCTTCGTCTCGAGGTTCTTCTTACGTGATTCTTCTATCTTCCCGGACTCCCTTTCGTGGTGGTGGGAAGTCATTCTCTAGATGATGGCTTCCCCCGAGTGCTTGGGTCTTAGGTCGGCGGGCGGCTCCGGAGATTTCTCCCAGCGTGGGAGAAGATCACCAGCGACGCATTTGTTCTGTCGGTGGTACGAGAAGGGTTCTTCATAGATTTTGTGGAACCTCTTCCGAATGGCGTCCTCCGGAGCCGCTCTCCGATCATGTCCCTCTTTTCAGAGTCACATTTCCTCCGAATTCGTGTCTCTGTTAGAGAAGGGGGCAATAGAGGAAGTAGACGATCACCCGTGTCTTTGTTTGTCGCCGGTGTTCGTAATTCCCAAGTGCTCGGGTTCTTTAAGAATGATTCTCAACATGAAGCGGTTTAACCTTCTTTTGGGAAAGGTTCATTTCCGAATGGATCATCTGGCAACCATCCCTTTCTCATTTGAATCCCGCAGACGTCGCGTGTTTCTTTGGATCTTCACGACGCTTATTTTCATGTGCCGATACATCCGCGGTCGCGGGATCTTGTGGGGTTTTGCTTTCTGGGCAAATTCTACCGTTATAGAGCGCTCCTGTTCGGTTTGCGCCCTGCTCCTCGGATTTTCACCGAGAGTCGTGGCGTCAGTCATGCTGTTGGATCATATGCAGATTCTGATCAGCACGACTCAAGATCTCGGATTTCTCATAATTTGGGAGAAATCAGAATTCGTTCCGACTCGCACGCCGTCTTACCTAGGTGCTCAGCTGGACATTCGTCATCAGCTGGCTCGTCCCAGGCTCGACAGGGTCGAGACGATAGTCAGGACTGCTCGGTCTCTGAGATGTGCACGTCGGGTGAAAGCCGAGTGTTGGCTTCAGTGGCTAGGGTTTCTCTCCAGTCTAGTCGACATGCTTCCAGATTGTCGACTATTTGATGAGTCCCTTCCAACTCTTTCTGTTGGAGTTTTATCAGCCGAGCGTGAGTTCTCTTTTGTCGTGGATCCCCCTGTTGTCCAGAGTCAAGGGTCTTCTAGGTCCTTGGCTTCGTCGTTCCTTCTTCCTTCAGGGCAAAACGCTTCCGAGTTCCTCTCCCTTCTGTGACCGTCACCAGGGACGCGTCGCTGTTGGTTTGGGAGGTCTTTGCCAGGGGTCAATGATTTCAGGAGACTGGGGGTCATCTGGACTTTCTGCCCCACATCAATGTGTTGGAACTCATGGGAGTGTTTGCTTCGCTTCGTCACTTCCGTGCTCGTCTGGTGGGTCGTTCGGTTCTGTTTCTTACGGACAACGTATCGGTGATGGCGTACATCAACAGACAGGGAGGCACTCATTCTGTGGCTCTGAACGAGTTGGCCTCTCAACTCTGGGCGTGGTGCAAGGGGGCGAGGGTGTTCCCGATTGCATCACATATCCCGGGCGAAGAGAATATCTTAGCGGACTTTCTCTCCAGAGACAAGTGCCTTCCCTCAGAGTGGACTCTGCCTTCGACTGTCTTCAGGCAACTGGGGAGAGTGTTCGGTGTTCTCGACATCGATCTCTTCGCAACTTCGCTCAACCATCGTTTTCTCGATGTTCTCGAGAGTCCGGGAACCAGAGCTTTTGCTCTGGACGCTTTTGCGATCCCGTGGAGGGATGGAGGGCTTACGCCTTTCCCCCGTTCGCGTTGTTTTCCCATGTGCTCTGGAAGATCAGGGAAGATCAAGCGGTGATGATTCTCATAGCTCCTTGGTGGCCGGCGAGGTCGTGGTTTCAGGACCTCCTGACCCTCCTGGTGGGGGCTCCGTGGTCGTTGCCGTGTCATCCGGATCTGGTGTCGCAACCTCTGTCTGGTATTCTACACCAGCGGCCGGAAATCCTCCGTCTGACCGCTTGGCGGTTATCGGGAAGAGGGCTCGTCGTCAGGTTTCTCCGAACGTGCTGCACAATTTCTAGTCCAGAGTAGACGAGAGTCGGCCAGGACGGTTTACAACTCCTGGTTGGATGCTTTTCACACTTGGTGTGAGGAGGTGGGCGTCGCCCCTAGAGAGGCGTCTTTGCCTTCTATTGCTGACTTTCCTGATCTCTTTGTATGACAAGGGGAGGGCTCTGTCAACGATTTGTGGCTATCGGTCTGCTATCTTCGGTTTCTTCTGCTCCTCGGCTAGCGGCTCTTTTGAAGTCTTTCTTCCTTAAGAGACCCTTCTTCAGACCTCTGACGCCAGTGTGGAGTTTACCCAAGGTTTTGGCACTCCCTTCGAACCGCTGGTGTTCTGCGACGCTTCTGCTTACTACGGTCAAGACGGTTTTTCTCATGGTAATCACTTCTGGTCAGCGTAGGAGCTCACTTCATACCCTTTCAGCTTGCCCCTGGGCATATCCGCTGGGAAGGACGTGGGGTTCGTTTGATTCCCAAGGCTTCTTTTATTGCTTAGAAATCAGTCCTGACACGTCGGGTTCAGTGGAAGTGGTGCTTCATCCCTTGTCGGATTTTTCTTCGGTCTTCGGGACGGACTGTGGTGTCCCGTTCGCAGCCCTCAAATGGTATCTTTACAAGACGAAGCCTTTTCGCAAGTCGGATCAGCTCTTTCTGGTTTCTCGAGAGCCACTTTCGGCGGCAATCTCGGGATACGATCTCCAGGTGGTTAGTCTTGGCTATCAAGGCTGCGGGCCCTGAGGCCTTGACGCCTGGCAGGACTCCTCGTGCCCATGATACTCACAGTGTCAGGTACGTCTTGGGCTCTTTTCATCGGAGTTTCAGTTCAAGATATCTGTAAAGCAGCTTTTTGGAAGTCTCCAAGTTCTTTTACTG
>JAVYIG010016761.1:0-29599 GCA_035222895.1 Strongylocentrotus droebachiensis
AACCTGAATTCAGACGAGGATTAAGAGTCGAGAACTGTACAATGAATCGTCTTCTTTCTCTAATAATTTTATAAAACGTAAAAGCTTCCGCGCTTCGCGCGGGAGGGGGGGGGGGAACTGAATTCAGACGAGGATTAAGAGTCGAGAACGGTACAACGAATCGCCTTATTTCTTTAATAGTTTAATGAAACGTCAAAGCTTCCGCGCTTCGCGCACGAGGGGGACGGAGGGGGAGACTGAATTTAGACAAGGATTAAGAGTCGAGAACGGTACAACGAATCGTCTTCTTTCTCTAATAATTTAATGAAACGTAAAAGCTTCTGCGCTTCGCGCAGGAGGGGGAGGGAGAGGGGGACTGAATTTAGACAAGGATTAAGAGTCGATATGATATGACACTCGGCCCACGCTCCCGGCCGTGATTTATCCATGGTTGTTGCAATAATTTTTATTATTTACTATTTCTACTAACATTATTTTGTGCTATCACAATCATGATTGTTTCATTTTCCCTTTAAAGCAGGCGCGTAGCCAGAGTCGAGAATGGAACAACGAATCGTCTTCTTTCTCTAATAATTTCAATAAACTATAAAAGGTCAAAGCTTTCGCGCTTCGCGCGGGAGGGGGTGGGGGAACTCAAATCAGACAAAGAAAAAGGGTCGAGAATGGTACAACGAATCGTCTTCTTTCTCTAATAATTTCATTAAACTATGAAAGGTCAAAGCTTACCCGCTTTGCGCAAGAGGGGATGGGGGGTGGGAACTGAATTCAGCCAAGGATTAATAATCAAGAATGGTACAACGAATCGTCTTCTTTCTCTAATGATTTAATGAATCGTAAAAGCTTTCACGCTTCGCGCGGAAGGGGTAAACTGAATTCAGACGAGGATTACGAGTCGAGAACTGTACAACGAATCGCCTTGTTTCTCTAATGATTTAATGAAACGTAAAAGCTTCCGCGCGGGAGAATCTAAATTCAGACGAGGATTATTTCGAAACGGTACAACGAATCGTCTTTTTCTCTAATGATTTAAGGAAAATTAAAAGCTTCCGCGCTTCGCGCGGGAGGGAACCTGAATTCAGACGAGGATTAAGAGTCGAGAACTCTACAACGAATCGTCTTCTTTTTCTAATATTTTAATAAATCCTAAAATTTTACGCGCTTCGCGCGGGAGGGGAAAAATTAAATTCAGACGAGAATTATTTTTTCGAGAACGGTACAACGATCGAACCGTCTTCTTTCTCTAATAATTTAATGAAACGTCAAAGCTTCCGCGTTTCGCGGAGGAGGGAGGGGGAAACTCGCCCCTCCCTGCACCGACCCCCCCCCCCCTCCTCCGCATTACGTTACTGTTGGTCACCATTACCTCCCAATATTTGGCTCGCATAATTTCAAATTTGGGCCCCCCCCCCTAAGAAATCCTGGATCCGCGCCTGGTGCCAACTATTGCTGTCTTAGCAAGTCTCTTGGTGTCTTCTGTCATCATCAACATCATTCAGTTCATCATATCGAGGAGAAATGAAACCAAACAAGGTGACTACATTCATCAATTATAATATAACAATTGAAAGATGTAATCAGAACGAAGATTGGCTAAATGTTTGTTTCATGATTGCTTTACATGCTAAAAACACATGTGTTTGCTTGTTAGTACGCAATCAGAGGACCGACGGCTTTAAATTCTCTCCGCGGGATTTGGTAATAAGGATTAATGCATTACCAAAAGTAATATGCACATTGAGATGGTTTCGAACCGGGACCTCCCTGTTAAGAGGTCATTACACTACTCCTGAGTCATCTCACCTCCTTTGTTGGGTATAGATAATGAAACCTTTCATCACGTTGACATCATTTCCTTAGGAAAACATTCCACTTATAAAGGATTAATTTTGGTTTCAAGTGGTATCTTAACCTTTCCAATATGCCAAATTATAGCCTATGAACTATCCCTGGAATTAAAACCCGCCAAGATATATTAATGGAAAGGTTATTTTCAAGAAAGACTGGGTACATTTGACACAATCGATTGGCAATAAGAATAATTCATGTACCCAAATAAAATTTCACTTAAAACTTACCTTATAATGATTATTTCTTAAAACCTGGTTATGGGTGCACATCAGTAATTTCACTTATCAGATTTGTATGTAAATGCCGAGTATTTTTGTACTTTTGTCATTGATCCACTCCTAGCCACATTTATTATGAATAATACAAGAATATCAAGGAACAGTTCATATAAATGAAAGCTTCTTATACATTCACAGAAGATAATTGAGCCAAAAATAACGCAAGCCACCTAACAAAACTCTTCTTAATATTTGTTTTGAAACTTCATAGGCTATCATGAAAAGCGGATTCATGATATAATGTATCTATTCACTTCTCATTGCTTTGGTATTGCTTAAAGAGATTGTCTAAACATAATACTGGAAGTTGATAGGGAAAGTATTTTTTTTTTTTTTAAATGCCTTTGCCCAAACCATATCTATCACCAGGATAGTGCTCTATTTACTTGATTTAAATGTTTACTTCCTTCTTGATAAATGTGCAAAATAACTCTTTTGTGCATTAGAAATATGTTAGCATTTCGATATTTGTTTCTTCTTCTTATCTGAAAAAACAGGTTTCGAGGAGTCAGAAAGAACTCTTTCTAGGTTAGTATTCAGCAGTAAGGAATTGAATATTCGAATATTGAACAGAGCAGTTAGAATAGTAAACAGAAAAAAAAAATATATCGATCACACAAACACATGCGCCCACCCTCTCTCACGCGCACACTCATGCACGCACATACGTACACGCTTCTTGTTTAAATCGAGGACTCGTAAGTGCACATCACACAAGTATATAAACAACGCCCCTCACACACTCACACACACAAACGCACACACGCACACACACACACACACACAATTACACGTTCACGGTGTAAAACGGGGAACATGTGGTGAACCATACAAACCGATGACTCTTTTTCTTAAAGGATATACGACAAAATAAAGATGTTTTCAGATCACAATTAATGTTATAAGTATTTTATTTGGTCGTTGGGACTTCTATTTTAAACTTTGAAAAAATCGAGGACCTCTCATACTTTCATTTAAACTAAGGACACATATGACTTCAGGTACTCCTTATTATTTTCTTTGAGGACCGAGGACACACCCACTTATAAAAGATTTCCCCCTGGAAATCGAGGACACATACTGTATATAGCTTTTTATGAGCTGACTATTCTTTTTCCACTGAAACCGAGGACAAACACATTCTGTATAACATATTAATTGAGACAAGGACACCACACTGTATAATATTCCCCCATGAGGACCGAGGACAAATTTCTGTACTAAAATACCAAGTAAACCGAGGACACATACCTCATAAATTCCGCTAGGAACTGAGGACCTACATTGTATGGTGTATAAGCCTTGGTAAGGAACCGAGGACACATGCTTTACTAACTTCTTCAGTGAACCGAGGACACATACCTCATAAATTCTGCTGGGAACCGAGGACCTTTGCTGTATCAGCTTTGCTAAGGAACCGAGGATACATACTGTTACAATGTCCTAGTACCGAGGACACATAATTTATTGAAATCCGTAGGAAACGAGGACACTATATGTATTTTTGTATGTCTTGTATTACCTTTCCTTAGAAACTGAGGACACATACTGTAGGCCTATTTTAATATTCCTTGGGAACCGAGGACAATTACTTATCAATTTTCAAAGGGCTCTGAAAACATATATTTTGATGATTTTCCTAGTGACATACAGTACTTTTATGTCCAAAGGTAACCGACGAGAGGTATTGTATTAATTTGCCATTGGAAGCAAGGGTTTCTAATTAAGCCAGGTCAATGAGGTCATATGATAAAATGTGATGCTAACTTTAAAACAAAATTTCCTAAGACATCTGAAAATGTTGACCCATAAAATAATTCAGGTATACATATTTGAATGAATATGAAAACAATGAGCACGTTAAAGTAACTGTCGCCACTGATTTTCATTGTGCATTTGTGTTAAATAAAGAAGAAATAATTATTGTTTTGTCTTGTTTCTTTCTCTCTTCTCAGTACTTTTATGTCCAAAGGTAACCGACGAGAGGTATTGTATTAATTTGCCATTGGAAGCAAGGGTTTCTAATTAAGCCAGGTCAATGAGGTCATATGATAAAATGTGATGCTAACTTTAAAACAAAATTTCCTAAGACATCTGAAAATGTTGACCCATAAAATAATTCAGGTATACATATTTGAATGAATATGAAAACAATGAGCACGTTAATCTAACTGTCGCCACTGATTTTCATTGTGCATTTGTGTTAAATAAAGAAGAAATAACTATTGTTTTGTCTTGTTTCTTTGTTTCTTCTATATCACTACATGCACATATTAAAAATTGAGGTATTTACTACTC
Organism: Strongylocentrotus droebachiensis; assembly: GCA_035222895.1. Lineage (NCBI taxonomy): Eukaryota > Metazoa > Echinodermata > Echinoidea > Camarodonta > Strongylocentrotidae > Strongylocentrotus > Strongylocentrotus droebachiensis. The sequence continues at coordinate 4,425 of JAVYIG010016761.1, forward strand.
ACTCATCATCTCAACACTCTCATGACAATTTATCCAAGATGTCAGACTTCATATATTACAAGCCAGTGCTACAATTCATTCAAAGTCGTGCAGTACTGGTGTAGGCCCTTACAAGATTTGTTTTAAGGGGGGGGGGGATTCCCTCTTATTGTACCCTGGCATAATGGCAAGGTGAAGACCCCCCCCCCCCCCTTTTTTTTTGCGTGATTGTCTAATCGGCCTGGTTAATGGTTCTACAGTTATAATAGTTCCGACGACACAGCCTTAGAAAACAGTGTAAAACATTAGTTATACAGTATTTTACGTTTCTTTATAACAATGAAACAACCATTTAATCAGAAAAAGTTAAACACAATGGAACACTTAAAAGGGTAACAAAATGGTATTGGTAACACAATTCACAGGATTATCATGGTCCTACAGTAATTGCCCTCATACTACCAATCAATTGAAACCCCAAATCCATCTTTATCAACGATAATAAATCATACCTGCGGAATGTAAACTACAAAACGAACAAGGTTCTGGAAAACTTGGTATTTGGTCATGAATAGAAAAGACGGCTTCATCTCTGTTTATCATGTCAGAATGCTGCTTCAATGTTACACGATCTTCAGGTACATGTATAACATTCTCATGCAACGACATTAAGATGAGCCCCTCAGATACAATCAAACAATTATACATAAGAGGTACCAGATTAAGACACTTTTAAAACAAACAAAACTTGTAAAATATTTTAAATCCCAAAGAAGATCGAACGATCTTCAGGTCCATGTATAACAATTTTCATGTAACGACATTAAGATAAGCCCTTCACATACAATCACACAATTATACATAACAGGCAACAGATAAAGGCTGTTTCAAAACAAACAAGACTTGTAAAATCTTTTAAATCCCAAAGAAGATCGTTTGATCTTCAAGTACATTAATAACATTCTCATGTAACGACATTAAGATACAGCCAATGTAAGCCTTTCAGATGCAATCATATAATTATACATAAGAGGTAACAATTCAAGGCTATTTTAAAACAAACAAAACTTGTAAAATCTTTGAAATGCCAAAGAAGTTTTTGAATGTAAAAGTAATAGCTTAACAGTTGAATACACAAACTACATGTGTACTAATAATATGCATATATAATAGCGCATAATATAAAAGGTCGTTATTAGCTTTACATATAGATACAAAAAAACATACAAAAGATGCAAGAAATATTAAAATTATTAAAACAAGGAAAACTTATCAAACAAAAATTATAAACAGCCTCTACGCACTTTTCAAAGCAAACTGAATCAAAAACAAAAAACGAAACATATTCTTCAATTTGATAAAAGAAATAAGATTACTGTAAGAACAGAAGAGTAATAGAATTATGATATGGGATATATAACAAATGTCATAGCTGAAATTATATTGAATAATTAAATAATAACATTTACTGAAAAACGTTTATTTTAGAAGATTTTTGAGTAATAAGAGAGAACCGGCATCACGGCTGTACTGTAGGAGACTGTTCCAAAGGGAAATGGCCATTACAGTGAATATGCAGTTACCATAGTACTTAGTATGGGATTTCGGGATTTCGGGAGTTGAAGACGATTGCGCTGTTGGGATATCAAGGCAAGTGGAAAGGTTTCGTATAAGGGTGCATTAGATCCTGAATATAGGAAGGAGCCTGTTCTCTCAAAGCCTTACAGGTGAGTAGGAAAATTAAAAAACAAGCAACGTCATAAAAGAATATTTCCTAGGATTGTTATTGCAACCATGTGAATAATATTCAAGGCAAGTGACCATGTGGTATGTCTAGGCTATTTATCTTTATCATTATACATGTACTGTACAATTATGATATAAACTTGATGCTCCATTCTTCTAAATTTTGGTGTAAGCGGCATTTGATTTGAGTCATTGGCTTTGAAGAGAAAATACATATATATATATATATATATATATCTATGATATATATATTAAATGTTTACTAAGTCAACAAACTCATGCTGCATTGATAGAATTCCCTTGAAAGCAACCATTCTTTGACTTGTACAACATAATCGCTTATTTTCTACATAACTACCTAATCAAACAAGTAACTTTTAAAAACAAAAATTTAGAAAATAATCTGTACAACTGTAACAATTATTAGAGTTTCATTTGTAGATAAGGTATCATAAACTTCTTAAGGGTTTGTTTTTGTTTGTTCTTGTTGTGAGGGAGGGGAACTGGTACAAATAACTGCATCCAGTGAAAGATAAGAAGAAAGGAAGTCATTTGCAAAACAGAGAGATTCTTTCAAAAGGTTCTGAGTGAGTACATTCAATTCCAGTTTTAAAAAGGGCAACAAAATACTTGTAAGACAATCGAATTATTATCCCAATGCTTTATGAGACCTACAAGGAATTGTCTCTATAAACAATGCCATCAACATTTGTTTAATTATGTATGTACTACTGTAGAAGTGTACTAATGAAATACACTGTACAAGAAATGCTCGCTTCTACCTGACAAGGTGAGATAAATGTCACTTTCTGGGAGTTCAATTATTATATGAACATGTAACAAATAATGAATATCACAAATTGTATTACTTTGCATATTTAAGAAGAGTTTTCTTATTATTTCGCATATAATCTTTGATGTTGCGCCATGTACGGGCATTAAGTACAGGATACTTGCTCTTCAATTCTTCGATTTCGAACTTTCCTGGTAGGCGAAGTGCTAGGACACAACTCAAGGTTCTTATAGCTCTGATCTCAACTTCATTCCACTTGCGCTTTGATGTAAGGGAGGTAATTCGTTTTGTGCAGGATGAAACGGCATCTGAATGAAACAGATAAAAAAGAAACAGAAATGGTAGTTAAAAATTGGACATTAATTAGCTGATTTTTAAACTGAAATTAGCTTAAAGGCGAAATATATGGAATTTTAGTGTGCACGATTTTTTAAAAATTTCACCTGAAGCACACTTAACCAATCTCAGGCTAAAGGCCTTGCACAAGATAATGATAGTTAATATATGTGATTACATGATATTTGACACGTTCCTCTCCCATATTTGATGCGTTTTCTAGGTTCTCTACTGATTTTATTTGTCTTTTTAAAATTAAAAAAAGCAAAAAAAGCTAACAATAGTTTAAAAGCACTAGACGTGTAGACAAAAAACAGCTAACACAAGAAGCTTTTGGTGGGAAAACATATGTGTATACCGTCTTTGAAAGAGTTCTGAGTGGAGAATGCTGTAGAATTAACAATGATAAAATATGCTCTTTTAGCTCACCTGGGCAGCAAGCCCAAAATGCCCCCATTAGTCTGATACAATTGTTTGCAAACTTTGACGACCTTGGAAAATAACGTAATGGTGTTTTACTTCTTTAAAATGGGAAATCAACTCACGAGATTTTTGACGTTTGGGTTTATTTCGTTTCACTGCAAGTTGCCTCGTCTGATGCCTCTGTGTAGTTTCTCCAATGAAGTCTGCAAAAAAAACATTTCATTCAATGGTGTGATTAAAGAAAGCACAAAATTATCAATCCATGTATGTAGTTAGGAGAAAATTAAACCTAAAATCATAAATGCTCTCAAAGTAAATGCAAAAAGTTTACAATGAGAGTGAAACCCAGAAGTTATTCTATATTGATTTGCTATTCGATTTTTTTTTCTTGTTCATTGCTGTAGAAGTATCAAATTGGCAACACTTTTCATGACAATTTCGTGAGAAAAATGTGTATATACTTTTAAAATAGGCCTACAACAAGACAAGATTAATATACAGACATCAAGACAGATTTTAAATATATCTAGTTAACAATTATGCACAAGACACATGGAGGGTTAACTGTTGACCTGTTTCAGGAGAAATGGAAGTCAGCCAATGAAACTCCTACAAATGTTTCAGACTGTATTGGTTAAATGTCAAATACATGTACATTTAAATGTATAACGTAGCAAATGAATCAACTTTGGTGACTAAAGTAACCTCAGTGACACCACCATTTAGAGAGGCATAATTGAAATAAAAAAAGAAGGCATTGTAATTGTTGACATCTGATCCATAACATTAACAAAAACAGCAGCATACATGTTCACCTACCAACATCATCAGAGCTGGAGGCAGCCTCATCATTATCAGAGCTGGAAGTGGCCTCATCATCAACAGTAGCTGATACACCAACAGCTGCCCCAGGGTCATTGCTCTCTTTGATGAACACATCCAAGGCTTCTAGCGATTTTCCCCTTTGTGCTGCAAGTTTGTCCCTTTCCATGAGGAGAAAGATCCTGGACAACAAGGTAACCTGCATTACTGGGTCTGGTAGTTGGTTATATTCTTTGTGCACTGTTATATTGTACCCCATGAAACCTGCAAGAAGGTCAACCTGATCTGGTCTCAGAGCCAAAAGCTGTGCTGCAGTAGCGACCTGTTTCCTCAACACTTTTGAGCAGGGGGAATGTGGGTTCTTCAGCCCAGCTTCGGTAGATATTTTCCTCATACAGTCTGATCCTCTGATGTGTCCATTACTCTGGTAATTTGCCCTAGCAAACACATACTCATTGGTTTCTGTTACAAGTTTTTCTCTGGCTACAATGTGGATTTCCAATCTCTCCTTCAATGTTGGTGTGAGCAAGATAGGCACATGCCTCCCTTCTTTCCCTGTCAATTCCACAACATCCATCATTCTACATAGGCTTTGTTCCATCTTTGAGAGATGTTCGTACTCCTCGTACTGTCTCTGTTCCGTGGCCTTACAGCTTCGCCTGTACTCTGCTATTTTCATCTTTGAGACTTGTCCGGCCCTTCTGCGGTTGAACATCATAAGCTCACAAAGAAGAACCTCATTCAAATTGTCCCAGGCTTTGTTACTAATGGTCTCATCTTGGCACATCTTCAGTGTGTTTATTTGCTCACTTCCTTTGGCTTCTAGGTAGTTCCTCATTTTCACAATATCCTCATTTGTGGGCAGAACCTCTCGGTCGATCTTCTTCGCTTCATGAAGTGTGCGTAGGGCATGTTTTGATACAAAAACATTCCAGTTGGAATCGCACAGGAACAGGAAGTCAACAGCTTCGCTGACACCAGATTTGTCTCCTCCCTCAAGGGCGACGCTTTTCAAGATGACTGCCAATTTCTTCAATGAATGCCCAAGTTTGCGGGCCAAAGATGGAACTTTGTAGAAATGTGTCTTTTCATCAAACTCAGCAACACCATGCACTGCTTTGCAAACTTCCTGGAACTTGCTGGGACAGATGAAATCTTGAAGAGATGCATTCGGTTTGCCAACTTGCTTTCTAAGCTGCAATAAGAGCCTCCCTAATCCTCGTAAGTTTGCACGGATGTAATTGTGCTGGTCCTTCAAGACCTTGTCACGGCCAACGTTCATGTACTCTCGCTTTGCAAATTCCTGGAGCAGTTGGTCACTTTTGCAAACTTGAAACACTTGGTCCCTCTTCATGTCATTGAATAATTCATTCACAGCCTGACTTATTCCGTTTGGGGGTGCCTTCAAGAGATCACTATGTCGCAAAATTCCGTTCCTCTTCCCTTCTACCTTGACCGGCTTTTCTTGACACTCATGCCTCCATAGATCTCGGCGAAGGTAGTATCCAAAACAATATGGGCAGGGGCCGTATTTGTCAGGATCTGCATGTTTTGATGAACGATATACAACTATGAGACTGCCACTCCTTTTTCTGAACACTTCACAATTGTGACGATGATTTCCCATATTACGAAGCCTCTTGAGATGTTGCTGTCTAGCTGTTCCTGTGAGTGACATAAATTTAGCGACTTCAGTCTCTTCTGCATGCTTATTCTCCAAGTGTCTTGCAAGTTCGGAGAAGAGGCCATAACAGTAGTAACAACATTGCTTTTTACTTTTATGCCCTGCATTCAAATTTGTCATTACTGTTATATCATGTGACTTAGCCCTATCAAATAAAGTATTAGTAGATGTTACATCATCACTTGATGTTGGTATGTTCTCTCTTGTGTCATAATCCTTTGTTTTTGTTACAGTTTGAGACACATCACCCCTTGAAATCACTGGTGTCTTCTTTTCTGAGTAGGTGGAACCAACTGGATTTCTACGCAAATGGTTGGAAAGTAGCAAATGCTCACTGTCACTCCCAGACTCACTGTCGGACTGAGGTGCATACTCACTGTCACTGTCTGTCTCGCTGTCTGTCTCACTGTCTGTCTCACTGTCTGTCTTGCTGTCTGTTTCGCTGTCGGACTGAGGTGTATAATCACTGCTACTGTCTGTCTCATTGTTTGACAGAGGTGCATACTCGCTGTCACTGTTGCTACCAATGCTACGGAGAGATAATGCATGGAAGTCCCCTGGAATCGGAATGGGACTGCCAAGAGTGACATAGTTATTAGGTATCCAAACTGAGGAAGACTCGACCCCATCATATCCATCGCATACGTTATCAGCATCATCCTTGACTGCCATGCCGTCTGTAGATGACTGAACAATATCGCCCATAACAATCATGCCCTCTGCAAATGTCTCAACGGCATCTTCAATACTGGTTATGACCTCTGTAGACAGCTCAACAGCATCCCCCTTGGCCAGCATGTCCTCTGTAGACCGCTCAGCAGCACCGCCCTTGACCGTTATGACCTCTGTAAACTGCTCAACAGCATCGCCTGTGACCAACATGACCTCTGTAGACCGCTTAACAGCATTACCCTTTACCGTCATGACCTCTGTATACTGATCGACAGCATCGCCTTTGGCCAGCATGCCTTGTGCGGACAGACCAGCAGAATTTTTTTTGGCCATCTTGCCTTCTTTAGGAGACTCAGTAGGATCAGCTCTAACCTAAATATAACAAGGAGTAGGAAAACAAGACAACAACAAAATCTAATTTAATTAGACGTTTCATCTAAACAGGTAGATGTTTTCACATATGACAGGTGAACATATTATCTGCATACTTAATACATGAAATATCTTTAAAACACACAAATAACCTCATTATTTATGATTGTTAAGCAGTCCACAGATAATAATTAGGCTCTAGCTGCCTCGACCCAAGATAGTATCACCTTTATCCATCTGAGATTTATTTAGGTGACCAACACATGCATGTGGAAATAATAATTAAAATCCCCAACAGATTAGATCTTGAGCTTAGAATACTTGTGGTATTGTGAAAATTGTAGCAATGAAGTTCAGACATTTATATTGTATAGATACATACATTTGCTCGAAGCTTAGACCCGTGCTATTTCGTTTTGTTTATCTATCGGACTAGTTCCATTATTACTAGACAACCTTACGTGAAACTTCACCCCAGGAAATGACTTTTTTATTCTGAGAGATTTATTATATTCTTGCCCATTAATCTACAAGGATCCCTACCAAAGTGTATAAGAGAGGCAAAAAGTAAGAATAATGTACAGTTTTTCAGCATGACATGGGCATCGCTATTTTCTTGATAACGTGATATACCATGTGAAGTCATTTATCAATTAAATGTATTCAAATTTATAAATGCTTTCTTCCCAGGTGTGTGTGGTGAGAAAGCATTTCATTCACCTGCTATTATCCTTTGTGCTTCAATTGCCAGAACGCAAATTGCATAAATAAGTTTGTGCTCTTCCGGGGTAAAGGTTTCTCATAAATGAAATAGATTTGTCAACTGCCATATTTTAGTATTTTAAAATGAACTACACATGTAGTTACAATTGTTCCCCTGTAATATATTCTCTTCTCAGCTATGATTTTCCTCATTGAAAAGAAAAGGTTTTGTTCATGATTTAAAAAGTCTTTCAAACTAAAGCTTGGTGAATGAAACATGTACAACTTCACCTGGTACGTCAAATTTTCAAGAAAATGACTGCTCCCATGTCATTCTAAAAGGCATCACGCCATGCCAAGAATATCTCCATTTACATATATCTTTTGTACAATTTTGTAAGGAATATTGTACATCAAAGGGCAGGAATACATCTCATCAATTATTCAGAATACTTACACTTATTATTCAAGTTGGGGGAGGTTTCTTTTAACTGCTGGCAGTTGAACATTATTCATCCGCCTTACATTTAGAGTTTCCCATCTTTTCCTTTTGCACATTATTTTGCTTTATCTATAAAGGACAATTCACTGACCAAGGATATATGAACTTCGACCGGGTAAGACCAATAAGTCTAGTCAGGTGGTATTCACATACATTTAGTTATTCATGCAGATATATACAAGAACAAGTTTCATTCTATAGCACCTCGAGGTATTACCTCTGACCTTTGACCTCAAAATTTAATTGTATAATCTTCATAAACATGTACCGTATATACATACATGTGCTAAGCTTTATGACATAGGGATGAGTCTTTAATGGTTCTGAACTCCCCCCCCCCCCCTCAAACAAAAACAGTTTTCAGGGCTAGTGAACCAAGTCATATCTGGGCAACATTATGTAATGTGCCTAGTGATTACTTATTAAGCACTTGACTTCAAAAGCCTTGTTTTTCTTTATGTTTATGGAAAAACGTACATGAATGATTGGACTGCCATACATATATGGATCCTACCCGCCCATGTCAATGAGTCAAATATGCGATTACTTACCTGATGTTCGAGGAGCCATCTAACATCATTATCCTCATACTGAATTTTGCATTTTCCTGAAATTACAAAAGTGTTCATTGTTATCCATAAAGACTAAATTGACATCCCTTACAAACAAAGCAATCTTAATATGAAGAAATCTATTAGTTTCTTTCTCACCACATCAATCATAAAAAGCCGTTTAGGTATTCTGCTTTTATATAGGAATATTAATAATAATCCCACTAGATATTAACAACGGTGGAATATGTAGCTCTATTTACCTTTGAAGCTTCTCAGCCTGTTGATTAAATCAACAGAAATAAATAATTGTTAAAGGTAGCAGTACTCATTACACATCCTCCTCAATTTAAATGTTATGCAATGTTTTACATTGATCAGCTGAAAATATAAATAATACAAAAATAACGGGGAAGGGGGGAGGGGGACAAAAACTTTTGATAATTGTACATCTTTTGATATATAGATTAAAAATCACTCTTGAACTCATAAACACACACTTTTGCTCTGACTGAATTTGTGCACTATTCAAGCTAGGGTATTCTTTTTGCAGGTGCTAATAAACAACCGTTAACTGTTGATAGTTGGCATTAATTGCTAGCTTCCAAGATAAACAACCTTAATTACGAACTTACCATCCCTGATGTCAACAACCACGCCACCGTAATATAATCCATTCGGTGGCCAGAGTGCCAACACTCTTTGCTCCATAGAAAACTACAATTATGAATAAAAAATAAATAAATATTTTACCTTTAATACTTAAAATAAAATAAAAAAATAATTTATCGTTACGTGCATGTGATGGAAACAAAACTTATACTTGTAGGTTCTTTGAGACAAAAAATAGACCCTTTGGGATACTTTTATCTGATAAATTAATCAAAGAAAAAAAACTAAGCTTGGGTGTGAACTGCAAAGTAGACACTTCTGAAGGAAATTGATGTCACTGTCTTACAGATATTCATTACAAATTACGAAAATGTCATGTTTATCGAGAAATGATAAGCAACAAATATGGGCTCATGCAGTTTGATGAAAGATATGCATTTAATCAAAATGAAACAAAACAAAACATAGTTAATAAGGTTATATATGCTATTCTCTTCAAACCATTTAATTACCCAAGAAAAAACAGTTTATGATGGTCTTAAAACTTCCCTTCATATACTTATAGTCCTAAGAATTTATTTAGACTCCATGACTATGCATTACATGAATTAGGGTGTTTGGGACCACTTAAAAGGGAGCTAACTTCAACTTGGCCGGAGATGGAAAACTCGATCGGCAATACAAAGTTTAGGAAAACAAGCTTAACCACATAATATCATCTATTCCCATGACGTTATAACATGGTACTTACATTGCTCTGGTTGCCTTCCAACCTCCTCTTCAACATCATCGTCGCCATGGCAAGCCCAGGGGCGTGAGACACTTATTTCAAGCAGACGACGTCAGGGCCGGCCCGCATGCGAGCGGCCCGCACCCTACACTCGGGGCCAGGACCGGCGGTGGGCTTGCCTGTTGCACTAGCTAGCAGCGCTGCAAGAGATAGCGCACAGTGATGGCGCGTAACATGCTGCATGCTGGGACTTGTGTTTAATGTGATGTGCAGGGCAGTGCACAACTTGGGACTAGGGCCCCGAGGTTCACACACACATTTTTTAGGCGAACTTGAAGTCCTTGCAGATTGTGTATAAGTAACACACTCCGTAGGACCGAAACCACTTAATTGATGACTTTCCTCTTTTCAGTGTATTAGGATTATACAAGTCATACAAAATTATCCTTGAGTACTCTCTTTGAATTTTGGGACCGAGGACGTCCTCGGAGAAACGAGGACGTCCGCACTTCGCTGTCTGTCCTCGCCATGAAGGTCCTATACGTATATGTGGTCGCGTTTTCCACCATGGGTGCACGCACACACACACACACACACACACCAATATCAAGATGTAATCAGGGAGGTGAAAGAAAGGAGGCGAAACTCTTGTAATTTATTCAAAAGCATTCGTGAGTTCTAAAGCGTAACAATGGGATGTGTAACATTCCACTTGGCTTTGAAGTTCCATGCTCCGAACCGCGCTTCCATTGCGGGGACTTTCGTAAGCCAGGCATCAGTTTTACATTTATTACAAAATATTAAATTACCTGCAAAATTTCAGTGTAAATCAAAAACTTTACATGGGAATTGTATTGGGAGTAGTGCATCAAACAAGTTTTCAAATTTAGTACTCCGTTCTTCCTATAATTTTGTGTGCCAGAGTCAGGCGTGTACGCAGGGGGTTGGGGGGGGGGGTTGGGGGGTTAACCCCCCCCCTCCTTTGGTATTTTTATGTGTGTAAACCCCCCCCCAAAAAAAAAAAAAAAAAAAAAAAAAAAAAAATCCTAAACCCCCCCCCCCCTTGGATTGTTTTTGTTTTTTTTTGTTTATTATAAAAAAAAATTAAAAAAAAATAAAAAAATACTCCCATAGTTGACCTAAAAAAGGTGACCCCCCCCCCCCCCCCCCCAACGGAGCAAAATGTCAAATTTTCAAATTTCGAGACCAAAAAAAAAAAAAAGTGTCCTCTTACCCCCCAAAAAAAAAAATTGGTTGGGAGGAACTACTGTTATTCACTGTTAGAGGGTGTCAAAGAAAACCATAGATATCTTCGTGGTTTGATAATTTTTTCAGGATTTGTTGCATGTCAGAGAATGAGTACAGTAGAAGGAATATAGAAAGTAACATATATACAAAAATTGAGCAATTTTTTTCATGAGCCTTCAACAATGTTACCAAGTCACTTTAAGTTGGCTAATGCGTGTTTTTGCGTGTTTAAAAAAAATATATATTTAAAGTTAAAAAAAGGATGAAATTACACAAGTTTGTGTTCGCTTGTTCTACTCTTTACACATTCAAAAAATGGATGAGAAGTCATTGAAAGGGACATCGAACAGTTGCTGCGATACCATATTCTGATGTAGGAATTCTAAATCCTGAAATTTCATGCGCTCTTTTATCTCACCACCTGGTCAACAGTTGCAAATTAGCGCATAACCTTTCGGTGGCTTGGAGCATGGGGTCAAAGGAGAGCGGCTTGATTCCAGTCCTTCTCTATCACGTCCCTGATGTAATTAAAAATAGGAAACAACAACAGTTATGGATGATATCATTGATCATATGCCTACATGTTAAATATGTTAAAAAGTACAGCGAAACTCGAGTTTGAATTGATATGAAACTCTCCACATTCAAGGGGATTGAAAATTACTTTATTTGAATGCAGAATAAAGACATATTTCGTAATGTAGAAAACGAAAATGTTACCTATGTACACTGTCGCTCATAAAGGTGAAATATTTTAGTTTTATCCAATTTATGGAATTATTTTAAAATTTATTTAAAAAATAATAGATATAGATAAAAGTATACATTCTCAGATTTTATTGAATAATATCTTGTCAATGTGTGTTTTGCGGAACTGCTAAAGCATGTGTATGCTACTATGCTTATTAACTAGGGGACCTACGCTCTCAAGTCATAAATGACAGTAATGAGGATTAATGCCCCACAAAAGGGCACTGGTATAGCACATCGACACGGGTTTTGATCCTGGGGCCTCACAGTTACGAGGCCATTGTTTTGTCACTGAACCATGACTGTACGCAGCGGAGGCTAGGGTAGGGGGCAGTTTCCATAAATAAAATAAAAAATAGAAAATGCAATACATTTTCAATAATTTATTGCATTTTACCCCGGTCCCCAACATAAACAAATCCTCTGGACGGCCATGCATTATGGCTCAAGGCATGGGCAAACAATTTTTTTGTTTATGTTAGGCACCGGGGTTAAATGCAATAAATTATTGATTTTTTTTTTTGCATTTTCTGTTTTTTTTTTAATTTATGGAAACTGCCCCCTACCCTAGCCCCCGCTGCGTACAGTCATGGTTCAGTGACAAAGCAATGGCCTCGTTACTGTGAGGCCCCAGTATCAACACCGTGTCGATGTGCTTTATTAGTGCCCTTTTGTGGGGCATTAATCCTCATTACTGTCATTTATGACTTAAGGGCATAGGTCCCCTAGATGAAAAGCATAGTAGCATACACATGCTTAAGCAGTCACGCAAAACACACATTGGCAAATTATTATTCAATAAAGTCTGAGAATGTATACTATTATCTAGATCTATTATTTTTTAATTATTTTTTAAATAATTCCAGTAATTGGAATATAAAAAAAATATTCCACCTTGGTTTCACTGGATCACAACAGGGCGTATATTCGTTTGTTTTGTGCTTGCCCAACAAAGCAGTAGTCCCCATATTGTAACCAACTCGAACCGAATGGCCAAACTCTGTATAAAGATGGCTATGTGCTAGGGCAGAAAGGGCATTTGTTCAGTATCGCTTTTTTCACAGAGAAGAAAGACACGTATCTCACGAGGCGAATGACAACACGGCGTATGAGATGATTCAGAAGGGAGATAAAGGTGAGAAAATGTGGAAAATCAGTCAATAGTTTAAAACGGGGAAAGCGTTAGTACCACGAAGATTAATCACGAAGCAAAAGTTCACCCACTAATAAAAAGGGTAGATGAACTGCTTTGTAAATTGCCATCAAAACGTTGAAGAACGTCTCACAACCGCACAAATACTATCGTACTGTTAATGATAACCATTTTGTCCCAAACTGCACAATACATCGTAACTATCAAGAGTATACTCAATTAATTAAAGTAGTAGTATATTGGATACTTGATGAGGTAATCCCTGAATCAGCTTTTCCAAGCTTTACTGGGATGGGATGGACAACAAAAGGGTGTACAATTTCTTTATACAGTAAAACATTGACGTGCAAGTACAAAATCATGCTGCTATATGGATTACAGCATTCTGGAACCTACATGAGGTTCCAACCCTCTGATGACAGGGAGGGCGGTCATCTGGAAAGCAGCAACTGTTGGGGTAGTAACTGCAGTGGCTGGTAGTTGATTCCAGATGCGAATGGTGCGGGGGTAAAATGAGTACTTGTAGGAGTCTATTGTTGCCTCAAGAACAGAGAGCTTGAGTGTGTGGTCTCTTCTGCTGATGTATGTAGCTTTGGTTATGAGGTGAGGAAGACAAATGTTGACTAGCTGGTGGTGTATTTTAAATAGCATGGTGCTTTGTGCTAGAAGACGACGTGTGTGCAGTTTATCCCATCCAAGCTGGGAAACAAGCCCTGTAGATGACGTGGATCTTCGGAAGTCGCGGAAGACAAAACGAGCAGCTGTTTTCTGTACCCTTTACAGAACTTCGGCAGCACCATAAGTTTGGGGGGTTCCAGGCTTCAGCGCCGTATTCTAGCTGCGGTCGAACCAGGGTTGTGTACCCTCTTGACTTCACATCCTTGGTGCATGGTGACAGGGTTCTCCGCAGCATCCCAAGGGTTTTGTTGGCCTTGTTCAGTAGGAGTTGGCAGTGTGTATTCCATCGAAGGTCCTTGGTTACAGTTACCCCGAGATACTTGTACTTGTCTATCCTGGGTATTATCTCGTTGGAAATCCGGTAGTCATGCTGTATTGGTGTTCTTTTCCTCGTGATGGTAAGGGAGGCGCACTTTTTGACATTGAAAGCCATGAACCATTTCGCTGACCAGTCAGACAAGGTTTGAAGGTCTTGCTGAAGGATGGAGGTGTCATTCTTAGTGTGAATTTCTCTGTAAATCACACTATCGTCAGCAAAGGCGCATCATAGACTGGATATTTGTAGTGATGTCGTTGATGTACAGCAAAAAGAGGGCTGGTCCGATCACTGAACCTTGAGGTATCCCAGAGGTAACAGGCATCTAAGATGACCGGGAGCCCTTGACTACAACTGCTTGCTGCCTGTTGGAAAGTAGCGACATAGTCCAATGTAATGTGTCTCCTTTTATGCCACAATGCCCGAGCTTGGTCTGCAAGTGGCGATGAGGTACTCGGTCGATAGCTTTCTGGAAGTCAAGGAAGATGACATCTGTCTGGCCTCTGCATTGTAAGGTGTGTGCCCAATCATGGGTAGCAAAGATGAGTTGTGTGGTGGTGGAAAGGTTCTGCCGAAATCCATGTTGGTCATTTACCAGGATGTTGTTGGCAGCTACATGTTTCGAGATATGGCTGAGCACTATGTGTTCCATTAGCTTGATGCAGATGCAGTTCAATGAAATAGGTCTGTAATTTCCTGGATTACACTTATCACCGGACTTGTGGATGGGTGTTACCAATCTGCTGAAAAAGGAATCCTAAGGCAGGAGCAATCTCGTCAGCTACAAGCTTGAGGAGTTTAGGTGAAAGTTCATCTGGACCACAAGTTTTGGATGGGTTGAGATTTGACAGCTGTTTTGCCACACCAGTACGATGAATGTGTAGATGGCCGATATCAGGAAAGTTGGTTGGTGAATACCGAGTGGAAGAAAGAGTTGAGACACTCTGCTTTGTCTTTGTTGGTCGTGTGGATGCCTTTGTCAGATCTATATATTCCACAGGAAACACTATAGGCCTAAGCTTAATCATTCTCCCTGATCAGATTCTTGTTAGGCCTACTAATTCAACAGGGGTTTTAAAACTTAACTCTAATAACAGCTGCTTTTTTTAATCGCAAATTCTCCTCGTCCTCCCACACACACACAATTATGAGTTTACGGTGAATACTCTTTCACTTTAGTTCGATATTTGAAAGAAATCTAGAAAAGATTATCCATGGGTAAATTCATCCCTGTTTGAGAGTGTAAAAGATTGCTTGTATTTGGTCTTTCAAGTGTTTTAATAATAATCTAATTTTTGTTTTTATAGCATACACATCTCTCAAACTCGGTCCATCCAGCTCCACCATCATTGCTCCTGAAAACGTGACGTTCTTCACCAGACTCGGTTCAATTGGACGCGGTGACTTCGGCGGGGTATGGAAGGGAGAACTCCGCTCAAATCAAAGTCAAGTAGACGTCGCTATCAGGCAGATTCCAGGTGGGGTTTTGCCAACCACTCCCTATAAAAAAAATAATGAGTAAAAAAGACCGAAAGGCAAATCGCTTTGATGTATATTAATGTAGCCTAAACAAATATGGAACTTTACGAGATGTTGTGTTATCACTGATAAACAGAGATGCCATCAACTTTCTAGAAAGTCATATTTCAGTATGACCAGAACAAACGTATAAAGTAAACATCGCTTAAACGGATAATCCTATGTATATATAAATACTTGTCTAAACGGTTTTACCTCGATCTTGTATTTACAACTGTATGATTGACTTCTAAAAATGACTTTACCGCACCACTCTCTTCGAATTTAAAAACCCAAATAGTCAAAATAGTTTAAATAACATGTATCTTTTCTTAGATCAAGTGACCGAATCAAAGAATGTTCTTCGAGCTGTCAATGTCCTTTCTGAGCTACCGGATCAACCGAATGTTGTCAAGTGCCTCGGATATTGTCAAGAACAAAGTAAAACATCACCTCGACCAATTAATAATCTTTCGAGCGTCTGTATAATTCTATAAATATTATTTTGAATCTGAGCGTTTTTTATCTAATAATGTGGAGCGCAACCTTTGTATTCAAGTCAGTAAAGCTATTCTAGCATGCCTGGAGGTACGTGGCAATTAAAGTAGACTCCGCGTCTGAAGAACCCAAAATCACTCAATCAGTAAAACAAGAAGGTCTTAGAAGAACATTTAATTGTATTTAGTAATAAACCCAAACTTTTCCAATTCTATATCATGATGTCTAATGAAACATTATGTTATATATCAGTTTCATACATTTATTTTTTCCATTGAAAAAATTGCCCACAATGCAGGTAGCATTCTGTATGAGTTCATCTCTGGGGGTACCCTACTCACCCATCTACAGACCACAGGGGTGCAATCCCAACCCACATACGGCAATCTCAAACCAAAGAGGGTTCGTATCGATGAAGGTAGTCTACTCAACCTGGCTTGGCAAACTGCGAAAGGGATGCAGTATCTTGCATCAAAGAAGGTAACATTATTTCATGACTTGAAATAGAAGAGAATTAACAAAGGAAAAAGGGAAAGTGAGGGGAGAAGACAGACGGGATTCGAGAAGGATAATAATTAAAAAAAGTGGAAGAAGAAAGTGAAGGAATAGGAGAGGGGGAAGCAAGTATGGTACGAGGATGGTTATGGTGATCAAAGGTGAATACAAAAAACATTCTTATTTTGTAATTGTAGTTTTTATTTAGTTATTTATTTATTATTTGTTATCATGTTTTTTGTTGTTAAAGATCATCCATGGAACTCTCTGGGCTCACAATGTGTTACTAGCTGATAGAAAGCAATGCAAGCTATCAGATTATGGACTATCTTCATCACTATTTAGCAACAGATGTGTGAGTATTATCATCTTATTTATTGATTTTATTTGTCATCAGCATAGAGATGGATGGCACATATTTAATGATGATTCAATATATTTAGTCAACAGAATATATCGGAAAATCTTGAAACTACCAAAACGTGACCATGGAATTTTGGTTTTCATGATTTATCACGTTAGAAATTTCCCCCTTGAATTGTTAACCAATAATGGTAATGTATACACCCTGATTATCAGCAATTGTATTGACCGTGGTGTTTGTATAATGTTGGCCATATTTAATATTTTTTCTTATATATTTTCATATCTGCTCGTAGGTTGTGAATATTTCAGCCATTGGCTGCAAATCACGATTTGTTTTAAACCATGAATAAATGATGATACGATTTTAAACCTTTCTTTGTATTTTCCAACATCACAGAAACCAACAAGATGGAGTTCACCTGAAACCATGGTAACTGGGGGCCAATCAACTGAAGGAGATATCTGGTCTTTTGGTATCGTCTTGTGGGAAATTGTGACATTAGGTGAACAAATAATGTTAATATCGCATATGAATGTGTGCACCATCTTAAAGACCCTGAAGTACTTACGTGGGATGCCTTTTAAGCGTTACAGCTGTTCTTCATCAGGGCCCTCTCATTATTATACCACTTGCAATATTATTTGCAGGTGGGTAAAGTGGGTGGAGAGTGGTAAATATTGATTAATGTTTTGCTAAAGGAAGTTAGTGCCGAGTTGGGATTTGAACCCTTAAACCTCGGATTTAGAGTCAATAGAATGAGACACTATACCACGACCCTTTTACATTACGTGTACGGTGTATCATATGGTGTTATAAAGAACAGTGAAGTAAATCCTTGCACTTAAATGATAAGATAGACCATGACTAATACTTGTTTGAAGCTTATTAGAGGTGAAGAATTCAAGCCATGTATTCCACTCTATAAGACTCACCAATAATATTTGCGATTTGTCTATTTATTGCAATATTCGTATTCAAATACATGTCGCAGATATGAACAAAATTTAGTCTAGATGTGTCCACTTAATTCCGCTTGTACTATCAAGGGTTGATTAAAAATTGTATATACATATATATAATATATATATATATATATATATATATATAATTTCTCTCCATAGCTTTGGTTGTAACATATTCGTATTGGAAAACAAACATTATTTTTAAAATTATTTTTCTTCGATTCTTTCAGGGGCGAGGCCATACCCTAAAATGACCTTTGACACTGTCCAAACGGAGGTCGCCAATGGTTACCAGATGCCACGCCCCCGCCATTGTGGACAAGAAGTGTAAATATTACTCTTTCTAGCGAATTGTTCTGTAAATGTTATAATTTGACTCACTCGATGCAATGTTTGTATTTCCTAGATTTTCATGATGATGTTTTGTATCAAATGCAAATATGTTTCCAAACAATGGGAAACACGATCCATTTGATTCTGCAATCTTTCCTTTAAATCTGATTCTGAAGCTGAACATAATACGTGTCTACACTCAACAGAGAAAATCATAGAATGATAAAAACAATGAATAACATAAAGTAGGTGGTAGAAGGAAAAACAAAGAATAACATAAAGATTGGTAGGAACAAAGTGATAGGAAAAAAACAAAGAATAACATAAAGAATGGTAGAAACAAAGGGATAGGATAAAAACAAAGAATAACATGAGAGAAGGTGATATAGGAAGACACAAGGAATAACATAAGGAAAGACAGAAAGAGAAAGTGAAAGAAGGATAAAAAACAAAGAATAACATAAGAGAAGGTGATTGAAGAAAAAAACAAAGAATAACATAGGGAAAGACACAAAGAGAAAGTGATAGAATGATAAAAACAATAATGTGTAGTAAAACGACTCGGACTGGTTGCGCACATAAAATAATGAAACAATAGTGATAAAACAGCTGATGCTCATGAACTTTAGATTTGTCGGAATTTTGTATTTGTATTTGTATTAGATTCAATGCGGTAGTTCTATTAGATTTTGTATTAGATAAGGATCGTCTTTTTCGTATCTTTCAGGTATACGGTCATGTCTGGTTGTTGGGAGAAGGAAGCTACAAATCGGAGTAACTTTGATCATATCCTCAAGAGTTTGGAAAGGATTCTAGAAAAGACTCACGTAAGATGGACTCAAATAACCTTCTAACATGTATAATGCAGAATTAAGTTTCCTTATTACATATCAATTTTTACAATTCCGTTAGTGCATTAACCTCAGTTCGACAGGTATCGTGAAAATAACCTTAACCCTTAACCAATAGTGATCTTTGGAGCTTCTTTTCCTTATGGAATGATTTATTACGTCATTTAGTTTATTTCATTTACCATATCCTACCGTTCATATTTGTGTGTTTCATATTCATATATGATCATATAATTTTCTCTTCTTCATATTTTCAAATTTAAATAGAATTCTGAAGAAAGAAAAAAAAGGGAAATTCCTTTCTTATTTTTCAACATAAAATTGGCAGAGTGAGGGTCAGTGTGATACTTGGAATTTATTCCTTGAATGCTTTCAACGCCTAAAAACAGCTGGGCTAAATCCCATGTCGTAATACTACTTTGTACTTCCAATGAGTGTCTCCTGAGGTGAATATAAATGCTGTTATTATTTTCATTATTATCTTAATTACTTTTGATTTTCACAGAATTACCTGTCTCTCAATGACTTAGATGAGGATTGTATGCGTCTACACTGGACATGTGAAATAAGCCTTGTTCGGATGTGCAGTGGTACTACAATGCGTCTACATCTTGTACGCCGTACGGTGGTTGGATCAGTATAGGGACATTAGAAGGACTAACTTGTGTTAAACTTAGCCAAGAATGCTGAATCAGACTAGATCGCAAATACTTGTATGAATCTTGCGTCAAATTTACGTCTGTTTGAAAAAATGTATTTTTAACATCATTTGGTAGAAATTTGTAAAAAAATTACTTAAAAAAGTTAAGTTTACACTATCAAGAGGTCCAGCTATTCTAGAAGACACGAAATTTGTGAATATCAAGGTTATAGCGGCCGATCTCAAACATTCAACAGCATATTCTCATGATTTGTTTGTCGGTTATGTTGTGTATATACTGTGTAGAACTTACTTCTAATTAACCTTGCAACGTTTGCCAATGTTTGTGTTATTTCATAGTATTGTTGTAAGTGGATGACCTCCTACCCCCTTTCTTCTTTCTGTTCATCACCCACTCTCTCTCTCCTTCTCCTCTCTATCCTTCTCTTTCCCTCTGTTTCTCTTCTACCTTTCTTTTCCCTTGTTTCTGTCCATCCATCTCTCTTTCTCTCTCTCTCTCTCTCTCTCGCACAAGTCTCACCTCCTCTTTCTTTCTTGCACTCTCAGTCCTCCTTGTCAATCTGTCCCCTCCCATCTGCCTTCTTAAAATCATGAAGCTTGCCTATACCATACTTTACCTTTTACGGTCCTCATTTATATCACACTATACTATTTTGAACCTTCATCTATGCATTTCAAACTTACCTCTCATTTGATAGTAGACTCACCTATATATATTACACTCATGAGTGCTTTACAATTGGATATAGATTATTTACATATATTTGTATGATTCTTCTTAGTGTATTTTTTATCATGTTAATACTTTTGTAAAAAAATGTTATAATTTAGCCACCGGGCTGCAATGCATATTCCTTCAACATCAAGACAGTTATTATCATTATACTTTAACTCTCGATTTAAACTAAGTAGCCTCGCGATGCCATAGCCTGAGCTGGCCTTACCCCATATGTATATTTATCATGCCCACACAGTTGGAATAAAATTTCTTACCTATTTTCATGAGATAATTGTGACAGTATCATTTATTCTTTATATATACAGTTTATATCTTCTTAGAACTGTATTGATTAATCTAAAGGTTCATAAAGATTCATCGATACAGTTATGAGAATATATCAAGAAAAAATTATATTGTTACAATCTTTCATGGAAATACGTAAGAAAAAAATATTCAAAACATCATGAGCAACAGTGTTTGTATAATTATGTGCATGTATAAAGGTGTATTTTGCGTTAATTATAAATATGAAGGGTATGTTTAAGGTCTATTTACAGTAAATTGTAAAGTAAAGACCAGTAATGTCAGTGCGATTGCATGTGAAAGAAACGTTGTGGAATCGATCAGAAAAGGTTAATCATCTAGCATCTAGCATCTGCAAGGTTCTGGAATCATCAAAATGATAAGAAATTTGGCCCATTCTTCGTAAAGTTACAAGCACTATACACAGAAAGATGTATATGGGACTACCCTATATCTCTCACAACGACCATGAGAGAACAAATTTACCAAATATATTAATTAGTAGGCGGTTTCCCGGCAAATTTTGTATCATCATGTATTAGTCAAAACATATTCTTTCACATGATTGGTAATGAGAGCTTCCATTTCATTTTTTGAAATTGGGGCGTTTCCAATACTGGTCTTTACCTTTAAGGTCATGTCACTGGATGGCTCTACGATGCGTCGCTTAATTGTCAATAGGTTTCTTGTGAATTATTCCATTTCTTTATTTGCACATTCTCTTCATACATAAGTAATATACTGTGTTACATAACCAACTTGTTTTAATACAAATGCACTTACTAAAAATAGAAAGTAACTGCTAGTCTAATTTATTTCTGACCATGAAATTCTGGAGTGTACATTAAGTTATTTTACAACGCAAACAAATTGTAAAAAGATAAAAGAGATTCTGTATTGAAACATTTTTTTGAAAGCGAAATCAGAGAAAAAGAAAACGAAAACAAAATAGCAGGAAGAAAAGTAAAGAAACGAAACGAAAAGATGATTTACCTCATTGAAGTAAGTACATTTTTAAAAGTTGAGTGATATCTGTAAGTAAATTTGATGTTTGTAGTTACCTTCGTGTAAGATTAATGTTCTATTGATTTGTATGATTTGAATGTAAAGTAAGTAGCCTTATTCTGTATATTCATCTTACAGCGTCATTAGACGTAAATATGTAGTGAAAAACAAGTCATTAAGTAGACATGGTCATTATTATCATGGTCAATGTTATTATACATTTTCGTGTCTTTTACACGATTGAACAATAGAATTACTGCCCTCTACGTACGTTTGCAGGCAAAGGAAAATTATAGACCTGCCAAGAAACAATAGGTTTAATCATTAGTCATTAGTTTGATTAGTTATATTGTTTTGGTTTAGGGTTAGGGTTTGTGTTAGGGTTAAGGTTAGGGGAATATACCAGTTTTTATGATGTCCGGTTAACGTACCATTTAGGGTCAATATAGGTGTCCTGTTAATACAACATGTAGGGTTTCATATATAATACCCTACATGGTACATTAAGTGTACATCATACAAATCCTAACCCTAACCCTAACCACAATGTCTACTTAATGACTCATTTTTTCACTCCAAATATCCCTCAAATGACGCCTGTAGTAAAATTACATATATAGAGAGGGATATATATATAACAAAATTGGGCCTTCTATAATAAATGAAACGTAAAAACCGTTAAGAGGACACCAAATTGTCCTCCTAATGACAATGTCTACTTAATGAATCATTTTTTCACTCAAAATGTCCCTCTAATGACGCCTTTAGTAAACTATACATGTATATGAAATATAATCTCCCTATGTTTTTATATAATCTCTATCCTTCATTTACATCGCGAACCCATAAGTGTAAGCATACTATTGCAATGGATTAAAGGAAATCACCATATTCTTGTTAATAAGCTTATTTGGTAAAGAAATTTGATTGTATCAGATATTGCCCGTGAGGCACTGTTATTCTAGAAATATTACACTTTAATTTACCTTTGACACTGATGATTTAAATCAAACTAACGATAATGTGCCAAATGATCATGATGTCATATCAGAGGTATGGACCAGGTATGGTCATGCGATTGCATTGTAAAAGACACGTTGTGGAATCGACCAGAAAAGGTTGATCATCTCGCATATATGTATTGGTGTGTACTGCAAGGTTCTAGAATCATCATAATGATAAGAAATTTGGCCCAGTCTTGGTAAAATTACAAGCACTGTACACAGAAAGATGTATATGGGACTACGCGATATCTATCCAGTCCGGATAGATATTATAATTTACCAAATATATCAATTAGTAGGCGGTTTACCGGCAATATTTGTATCATCCCGTATAAGTCAAAACATATTCTTTCATATGATTGGTAATAAGAGCTTTTTGCGAGGGGGGCGTTTCCAAAACTGGTGTATACCTTGACTAGGCTTATTTAAAGTCTACAATATTTTCTAAATGGTTTATAATATTGATCAAATGTAAATATTGCAAAAATACAGTAAAATAAATGTGATAAAAGCAGTTTATTTAGTATTAGATTCATTTTTATCTGCCTTCAAAATGGATTCCCTGATATAGCATGTCTGTTTTATGAAGACCATAACAAAATATGCACGAAAAATAATAAAGGTTTGTAATAAAATAAATAGTGTTTTTGTAGTTCTTATTATAAGCATAACCACAATAGCAATGAGGGTATATTGTAATTATGTGGAAACTTTATGATATAAGGCAGAGCTTTTATTCCATAATTCCCCTGGCTCCATTGCACTACAAAGTAAAACAATTGAAACTCAGTCAGAGGCATAAACATATTGGGAGGAGGAACATACACAATTTATAAACGGAATGAACAAGAGAGAGAGAGAGAGAGAGAGAGCGAGAGAGAGAGAGCGAGAGAGATGAGCAATGAGAAGGTTGTTCAGTTTTTTTAAACATGACATATTTGTATTGCATTCTATTGCAACAGAGCTGGTTTCGTGGTGTACTGGATAAGGCCCCGGACTGTCAATCCCATGGTTCGCGGTACGAGTCCCGACGCGGCTCTTATTACCTTTTGCAAGACTTTGTCTCAATTTGCCACCCTCAACCCAGGTGAGATAAATGGGTACCGGTTAGAAATACATCCCTTGAAATGCTAGAGCGCCATAATGGCAGCCATGCTAAAGCAGTGGTAGTAATTGTAAGGCGCCAGGAGTTTCATGTCTGACAGAAGTAAGGGCTATACAAGAACCCACTATTGTTATTATTATTATTATTAATATACCTGTTATCAGGTAGAAATTTCAAGAAACTCTATCGTTACTTTTTGTCTTTTAATTGTAAAATTAACAATATGAAATTCATGGCACCCACAAAAAATATGCAACTCGATTTGCAAAATTAAAAGAAGGTATCGAGATTTTTTTTCTGTCCCAACGCATGGTGAAATCAAGAAAAAGAGGGATGTCGGAAGTAGCCTTTTTCATTCCAAATGAAGAGAGAACAACATTAAACGTCCTACTGACAATGTTTGGTGTTTGGAGTAGTCGGTGTCTGTTGGGCTTACTTCGAATCATCGGTCTTCGCGTCGGGTGGGGTTGTCGCGTTACCCGACCTTTTGTGAAAACATGCCCCTTTATTTACGAAATATGAGCGTAGTGTTGTAAAATAGGCCCCTTCAATTACAAGTAGACCCGACCGGACGCGATGACCCGATGAATCGAAGTCCAAGTATAGCCAAGTAGAGAAGAGCGAACACAAATAAATTCATATATTCATAAATACTGTTGCTTAACATCATATCTAATAATTTAGAATTATGCTTGTACACTGACATTTAATTCCATTTTTCCTGATCTCATGTTATTATTTTATACTTACATTGTTTTTTACCTGCACTGTAAAAGCATGTACAATTCAGGCTATGACTGTCATTCATGTCTTTAATAAAGCTTGATTGAATTTAATTGAATAGAATTGTCTTATTTACACGGAATAGCCGCATCGGCATTGCCAAGAATAGGCCTATATTATATATTCATTCCTTCATTCAAGCAAATTTGCAGGTATTGGATAAGTAGCTTTATATTGCCCTCAGTCGTAATACGTCATCGAGCAATGTAGGCCTACTGCTGCAGCATGTACCATCAACAGCATCGGTAGAAAAGTCAATTGACTGTCCACAACACAACATTATATCTCCCGTAAAGCCTGGGTTTATATGCTAAAGTGAATTGTAAACATAAATTGCTGTGATCTGTTCATGCAATCTCAATACAGGCCCGTGCTCCTCCCTTTGGCGGCTAAAAGGCAAAAAGAAAGAGAAAAGAGGAAACATTTACTTGAAACAAAAATCCTAGGTATGGGTTAGAGTGTTTTTACTGCATTGCCCACCATCCAGTGGCGTATGCGTA
>JAVYIG010016762.1:0-29598 GCA_035222895.1 Strongylocentrotus droebachiensis
TATTGTGACGTCAGAGTGCAATTTCGTTTGATCCATTTGTTCCATTGATTTTACGGTGATCTCACTTACCTCACGATATACTATGTACACCGTTAGTGACGTCAGCATGCAATGGTGCAAATTGATCAAACGGAATTGCACGCCTGGATAATGATGCTGTTCAACATTATTTTTTATCGCATGCCATGTGATTAAGAATTGCCCAATGAGGTTGCAAGAATCTTAATAGGTGTTGTATAAAACTTATTATCAATAACAAGTCACTTTATTTGTTATAAGCTACTGAAATCGTGGAATTTGATTGGCTGAGAGCAAATTTATCATAGAAATTTAGCATTTATTATTATTAAATTCTGACATTTTCGTTGTTGGTCAGGTTACGATGGATGGAGACAGAAGGAGAAAAAGGGTGACGAGAACTGCCTCGTTCAGATAAAACCGCGGCTATTTTTTTTTTTAATTTTACGCGATGTCCATCACCTAACGAGTTTGACGTTCATTGGAAGAACGATTGAATGCGCCGGTATCATGTCTTGAGTCGGTAACGTCTTTGGGCAAATAGTTGTTATTTACATGTGTCTCTCTGTTCCCTACTTGAACATTTTTGAGATCACCATTGAAATCAACCTGGGCATTTCCACGAACAATTACGTATACATATTTCCCCCTAATTTCTCGGTGAGTATCTCCTGGAGGGGCACTTCTTGGGGGCTCTCTTTGCCATTCTTGATTGGAAAGGTCTCCGTGAGACACTTTGGATCGCGTATAGTTTGGTTCATTTTGAAGAAGACGTTCCAGTTCAGGCTCATCTTCCTCCACATGATGACTGACCATGGAGTCACTACCATGGGGCAAATTGTTGACCAAAATTGGAGATTGGTTTACCCGGGTGACCGTATCCTCATCGGCACACGCTCTTGAAGCATTTGCCCCTATACGTTTCCTTCCAGGACCTATATCTTCATCTATTCCTGGTTTAAACACATCGTCGTCTGAACCGCTCCGGGGCCTAATTTCGTCTATCCCACCACCAGTTTTGCCATTGTCTCTTCCATCATCAGTGTTTTCTTTCTCTGAAATATTTTCGGGAATAGGGTACATGGCTCTTGAGGGCGCTCTAGTTTCTTCAACCGCAATCCTCCCAATGTGTCCTTCTTCATGATTGGGATATGTGAACTTGGGGGTTCCGCTGTGATGCTCCGTAGCCGGGGTCCTTGAATGTGGTGACCAATCGTCATCAGTTTGTAGTGACGAGTTACCTGTGTTAGGAGTGTCTGGAAGAGATGGAGACCTCTCCGATGGGCATGCTCCGGTATGATTCCCCCTCTCCCCCTCCCGCTGTGGTGTTTGGGGATGATGGCTTTTTGTTAGTAGACCGACGGTCGATTCATCACGGGTGGGAGACATTGCATTCTGTCCAGGTTCATACCTGACTCCTCCCCTGACGGAAGGAGCATCAGAAGCAATAGCTGACCTGCATATCGAAAATAAACACATAAACATAGGTTCTCCTTCAGTAGAATTACCTAGGGTAGGAACTCATGATGTTCCATTGTGTGAAGTATTGACTATTATTCCATTTCGTTTGGATGATCATACAATACAACGTGACCTTATTTGAACCGGAAGGCACAACTATTCAAATTCATGGAAAAGATAAAGATAAAGATTATCCCACTCTGAAAGACTCTCATCTTCCCTTGCTTGGGTTATAAAATGTTCGTTTTAAATTGTTTCAGTTAAAGTTTTTTGGCTAAAACAAATCATCGGGGATTGTATTATAAACTCTAGATCACACCAGGGGGGTGAAAGGAGTGTGATTACTGTCAGTTTGTAACTTACCTGTGGTCACCTGGCTCGTGCACTGGAGAAGGATTACCTACCAAAATGAAGAAATGATACAATTATCATGATTGGTAAGTAACTGATCTTAGTTATATCAGACAAACGTAGACGGGTTGTACGACACATACTCCTACAACCATTGCTTCAACGTCATTACCCTACACCAACCAAATTACTGACTGGACTCAATACTATGCCTAACCTTAACCTTAAACCGAACCTAAATCCTTAGTGCAACCCTGTATCTTTGTTGAAGTAAAGCCAGAAGCGATTGTCGCCGGGACATATGTCGGATTACCACTGAATGACTAGCCTTGTATGGAAATTCTTATTAACATCTCCGAAAGCCCAGAGGTACGTAGTATACAAATTTTGACTTTTTGTTTTGTTTTGTAGCATTTTTTTATTGTATTCATTCAGTACAAAATATATAAAAACAAACAAACATACAGCTTCATTGATTTACATAACATATCAAAATATAAAGAAAATTGTACATCCCTAAAAAAATACATAAGATAGTTTAATACACAGTACATAATGTTTTCAAATCAATTATACTGAATGAATATTATAAATCAAAGCGTTACGCACAGACAGAAAGACACACCACACACGCTCACATACTCGGACACACATACAAACTTACATATCCCCCTCCCCCTCCCTTCATTCCAAAGCTCAACAAATTCCCCTTCCCTTCCAGAGCATTCACATGTTAAAACTATAGCCCACGCTAATCTCGAAACTGTATACTGTGCATACGGCAGTCTCCAGATCACCGAGGAGCTATAGTTTTACCGCGCCCGAAAATTAAGCAGTCAATATTTGTTTTATTTGCCGCATCCAACAGCTCGATGCCCAATTTGGAACCGAGTGGGATGGAAGTTAGTACTTCAATAAGGTAGAGTTAGGGTTATTATATGGCTACATCATATATCCGATGTAATTATGATCGTTAATTTCTACCCTCTCTATTAACATCTCTTCTCTTTATTCGTAATTGATATAGTTTTTTAAAGTTTTTTTTAAAGTCATTGTGATATCCGTAAACTGCAGAATGCACATTATAACATTTTTTAGAAGGTGATATTTTATTATCAATAGCTCAATACAAAATAATTACAATACGATACATGTACGATATCTGCTTTTTTTAATTACAGTCCATTACGAATATTGTCATGGTGAACAAATATTTTTTAAATGTACGGATTCGTCCCAACTCACTGCGTTTCGTAAGACCGCACCAGATCAACCATTCTTTCGACATGCAAGTGCCCCTTTCAGATCTCCGGCGCATGTAGCACACAACCAAAACGATTATGATAATAACAACAATCCCCATGACAACAGGAATGATGATGAGGAGAAGATGAATTTGAACTTTGGGGTCTTCACCTGCAAATAAATACAAAAATGACAAATGAAGCTGAAGCCCACAATGGTTGTACAGCTCCTGTAACAATTGCTCCTCAACAATATCCTACACTAACGTATCACCTCCTGACCTAATACTATTCCTAAACCCTTAACCTGAGCTGAACCTTTACAAGGTAACCTAAAAACCAGTTTTGCATCCCTTACCCTAAACCTATATATTTGACGAAACAAAGCTCGGAGCAATTGTTGCAGGAGCAGGCGATGGTCCATCCCCACGATATCGACAGCTGGTGAGACCGATGGCCCATGACAGTGGCGTACGCAGGATTTTTTCAAGGGGGGGGTTTTAAAATCGGGCCCAAAATTTCGCAACGACTCAGGAAAATTTGAAAATCGCGCCGGCCGAAAAGTCGCTCAGTGGGGGAGGGGGGGGGGGGAAGAGGTCACATTTTTTTTTTTTTTTTGAGAGTCCAAAAAATCGCAACGACTCAGCCAGTCGAAAAGTCGCTCAGTGGTGAGTGGTGAGGGGGGGGGTGAAGAGGTCCCTTTTTTGAGAGAGAGAGAGAGAGTCCAAAAAATCGCAACGATTCAGCCAGCCGAAAAGTCGCTCAGTAGGGGGGGGGGGGGGGTAAGAGGTCACTTTTTTTTTTTTTTGGTCTCGAAATTTGATTCACCACCCGTGATGAATCGACCGTCGGTCTACTAACAAAAAGCCATCATCCCCAAACACCACAGCGGGAGGGGGAGAGGGGGAATCATACCGGAGCATGCCCATCGGAGAGGTCTCCATCTCTTCCAGACACTCCTAACACAGGTAACTCGTCACTACAAACTGATGACGATTGGTCACCACATTCAAGGACCCCGGCTACGGAGCATCACAGCGGAACCCCCAAGTTCACATATCCCAATCATGAAGAAGGACACATTGGGAGGATTGCGGTTGAAGAAACTAGAGAACGAATTCGTTTTCACTGGGTGCCTGCCGTAGCAAAAAGCAGATTTGACAAAAGACTTAACTCCGTTTCGTTGACAATCAGCCATGCATGAAGACTCTCGTCTACGGCTGATTGTCAACGAAACGGAGTTAAGTCTTTTGTTAATTTCGTTTATTGATACGGCAGGCAGCCAGTGAAAACGAATTCGTTTAATAAAATTATGGAAATGCAAGCACTACTTTAAACGAACAGAACTTTGTCATTCCTCGCTCATTTTTCCTGATTAAGGTGTCATATGAAAGGGCAGAAACTCAACTTTCTGGAAATGTGAATTTTTCTTCGAAATTCAGATACCGCCCGCCAAATATCTTTTTGGTTTCCTTCCTTCAAATTGCTTTTAATCACTCATGCGTGCAATATGCATCATCTGAGTAGCATCGCATGAAAGAGGAGACTCTAAGCTTTCCAAATATGTATCATTCATTAAGTATAGTTGTGATTAAGTTATGATAGAACATCGATACTTCTCGGTTTCGTTTTTTCTGGGACGCACTGTATGTTGGTAGTCTTAGACCGTCAATAATGAATGAAACGTGGTTGGCTATTCGTCACAGAAACAAAAATTAGAAACACTTCTTTAGAAGAATGGGGGTAACGAAAGGATACCAAGTGACAAGTGATCGAGAAGGGATGAAAATGGCAAAGAAGGAAATAAGTATAATATGTCCCTTTGACATAAAATTAGCATGTAAACGTAACAAATAGCAAACTGTACAATACAACAAAACTCCAACGAGAAATGGTAACCATATTATAGCTACATCCCCTGCAGATTAAAGAAATATTTTCCACACAAGTCTGTTTCTACACACGTTAGAGTGCTTTCAATTTATCCTATCTACTTTGAGAATGTAATATGAAAACAATAATAAATATATTACCTGTTACATCCCTGGCGAAACGGGCAATGATTGGCTGCGACACATCACGTGGTAAATCTAATTTGTTACTATCCTTTGCCAAAATGGCGCCGTCATTTGAATCATCAGAATTGAACGGGTAGATCTTTATGAAGTGGAGAGAAAACAGAAGGGAGAATGTTTTAATTTTTTATATATATATATATATATATATATATAAGTCCAAAGGAAAAGAGAAATGCAGGTATCGTGGAAATATTTTTTCAGGTAAAAAATGACGTGAAACGAAGTAGACCAAAAAGTTGGAGTACATTGGCTGCAATTAGAAGCATTTATTAGAATGTAAGGGTTTTTAGATGTCATCCAAAGAGGTATACCTTTTTCTCATTTTATCACAAAACAAATGATCCTCATTCCTGAAAATTTACCTGGACTTGGTAGTACCTAATTTACGGCTGACTACAGCAGACGTTGTAAAACAAGATTTTAGAGTGTTTTAGGTCTACTTTGTCGTTACTGGTTCCTAATATTTGAACCAGCCATGAATAAGGCAGCCTAAGAAAAGTGAAATATTGTCTACATTATTTGGATAATTAAGCTTCTTCCATAAGTTTAATTTTGAATGATTAAGCTTCTTCCACAAGCTGAACTTTTGATGATTGAATAGGAGTTTTAAATGCTTACCGCAGAGGGACATGATTTTCCAACGAGGCAAGAGAAAGCCCAGAGTGTTCCTGAAACGAAAAGGGTGGAGTTCTTCATGATGATTGTCTTCGGTAGCGACAGGTCGCGGTGTCATGAAAGTTGTACTGCAGCAGATTGACGACCAGATGAACACTATGAAGGAAGTTCAATAGCAGATGCAGTGCTTCAGTGTATTTGAATCAGGTGCGGCATGAAATAGTGTCGGATTAAACACGTGCTACGCCATGAAAGGTGTTCTGAAGGGTGCTTTGTGTTCGATGTAAGCCTAAATGGAGGTTTGATAGGTGTCAGCGAGTAAGGAAGGTGCTCTGACAGGTGCTTTGTGCCCGGTGTAGGCCTATATGGAGGTATGATAGGTGCCAGCGACTAAGAAAGGTGCTCTGACGGGTGCTTTGTGTCCGGTGTAGGCCTATATAGAGGTATGATAGGTGCCAGCGACTAAGAAAGGTGCTCTGACGGGTGCTTTGTGTCCGGTGTAGGCCTATATAGAGGTATGATAGGTGCCAGCGACTTAGAAAGGTGCTCTGACTGGTGCTTTGTGTCCGGTGTAGGCCTATATGGAGGTATGATAGGTGCCAGCGACTAGGCAATGTGCTCTGACAGGTGCTTGGTGTCCGGTGTAGGCCTATATGGAGGTATGATAGGTGCCAGCAACTAGGAAATGTGCTCTGACGGGTGCTTGGTGTCTGGTGTAGGCCTAAATGTATTTGTCGTATGACAGGTGCCAGCTACACAGCAACTCGTATATGTAAGAATACATGTGGAAACGGACTGTGTTTTATATGGCGTACTGGGTACAGACTATAAATCGATAGGACTCAACCATCGAGATTTGAAGTTCAATTTGAAGTGCCGGTAAGTTTCTACAAATGAACTTGAGAAGGTGCTAACAGATCGAGATCTGACAGATGTCATATAACAAGTGCATCATGGTAGATATACATGGAGGCCGCACTGCAAGGACGACTCATTGGATTTGGGTTTGCTGACATTGTCTCTCGCGGAACTCTTCGGCAAAACTTCTCACATCTGTAACATAAAAGACACGATAGCAATCAGGATGTGACTTCTTCACAATTTATAATAATCTCCCAAATATAAAGTTAAGTTTAAAAAAAAAAAAAATAAATAAATAAATTAAAAAAGAATGGACAAATATTGGCTTTCTGCCTACTGATGCAAACCTTTTTACGGTCCAAATATTTCACACAAATTCCCTTCGTCCAGCACAACATTTAGTCCCTTGCTTTCAAACACAATGAAATGCTGGCCAGGTAATGAGGCCATTTTCGTAATGTAACCAAATTTAATGCATAAGTCTTTGTAAAGTGCCTCAATACAAATTATGTTATTCACCTGATAAGAATAATAGTATTTCAATAGACAGAATCCGAACTGCATACATTGAGTTGAGTTTGAAGTTTATTATCCAAAACAAAAAGTACATCAATATAACAATCAAATATGAATGATTAATTAACATTGAAAGGATAAATGGGACCAGAAAATAGCATTTAATGCTAATCGTGTCTAGTACCACTAACACACAAAAGTATCACAGCAATAAATGAGAATGTAATGAATAAATATGAATAACTATTGAATACATACTTAAGCTACAAACTATTCTACATCTAGGGTAAATATGGTCTGTGCTTATACACAAAGCTTTGGTATTAGGTGTTGCCAGGTTAGACAAACATTATGGCTTGACCTACCTAGCAACACTTAATATATGCAGTTGCATTCTGACTATTGAAATACTATTATTCCTTTCAGGTGAATGAAATAATTTGTATTGAGGCACTTCACAAACACTTATGCATTAAATTTGGTTACATTACGAAAATGGCCTATTCTATTAAGTTATCTTCAAGCTTTAATAATCCTTCAAATATTATTATGTAACACGCGAAGGTCAGCATTAGTTCTCACCTCCTTTATACAATTGCATGATTTTCTAATATCGAGACAAATTTCATTTTAGAAAGCAAAACTACAAGCGTTTCTCCTTGTCAATGCAATGCAAATGGCTTCTGTCTCTTTACTTGTTTGAAAAGCTTCATAATTTGTTTACACAATGTTTTGCAGTTCCCGTGATCTTTATAAGGTGATTAACTTCACGATAGACAGTCTATAGGAAGATCTACTTTCGTTTTGGAATATCAAGGTTCGAAGACAGTTTTCCACATCGACCTATTATTTAATGCATGATACATGTACGTCACAAAATTTCTTTGCAGATTTTCCAGTCATGTTCATGCATGGCTGCCTATTCATGAAGGAGACCCGTCGGCTAATTCAATTCAATTCAATTCAAAAATGGTTTTTATTATAGCAGAAACATGGTTCATACAAATACAATTTTACATGAAGGACAGCCTTGGCTGGAATATTCATGTTTACATGTTCGGCACAATAGATAACACTTTTAAATATATACATGTAAAAAACTAGCAATATCAAATATAAGACTTAGATTCTGTAACTAAAATCCATAAACACATTGCACAAGTTTCCAGAAATACAGCTGTAATTGCTTACAAATGTCCTATAAAAGTCAATACCAGCATGGTAAAAAGATTAAAATAGGTACATTTTAAACAGCCCGCTGAGGGGAGGAGACAAGCACTTAGTATACCTGCAATAACGATAAAAGTACAAAATAAAACAAGTTTTTTTTTTTTTATTCTTCTTCAACTTTTATTGAGTATGTCAACTAGAAATGACAGTGGGCTATTTTTAAATCTTTTTGTTTTGAATTGAAATTGTTGATAAATGGGAATACGGCGAAGAGTAATATTAGTGTTTTTTTTCTTAGGTAACCAGGTCTGACAAATAGAGTGATTTGAAAGGGATTTTGCGAATTTTCTACAAAGTGCTAGTCTCCTCTCCTCAAGAGCTGGTAAATTGCATACTTGACATACATTAAACCCCAAAACATTCAAGGAGTTGCTCTTTACCCATGCATAATAGTTTTGTGTTTTCTTCGTTACAATCATTATCATACGATCCCATCTGTAACGACTACAATAGTTTTGAAATGACCCCGACCATTGTTAAAACCTATCTACCTTAAAAGCAGTTTACACCCACATGGAACGGATGTGCCATAATATTTCGTTTTCTGCATGTGTAAACATCTTAATCATCTAGTTAGGAGGTGTTTTCCAAATTTTGTTCCTGTTACTACAACAGTGTCACAATGTATAAATCAGTGGCGGTCCCATGCAGGACTCTTGACGGAGGAGGGTGGAGAGCATATGTCTCAAAAATGCTATAAAGTGCAATAAAATGTCATATTTTGACCGGGACACATTTCTTAAACTCCATGACAAAAAAAGGGTTCCAATATTCGATCTGGTGCTACACATTGCGTGATGTCTCAGTGAAAGAGTAGTGGTCTCGTAAACGGGAGGTCTCGGGCACGAAACCAAGTCGATACGCTATTTGGTAAGGCATTGATCCTCATTACCAAGTTCCTCGGAGAGGACTTATCGCCGTCGGTCCCTTGGTTGCTTACTTACAAGCACACACATGCTATCTTAGCAGTCAGGTAAAACAAACAAATCAACCAATCAACATTTCCACACATTGTATTCACGGTATTGTAGATGTGGTTTGGTTGGGAGGGGGTGTGCCCTCAACATCTCCTTTTTCTTGAGCTTTTGTCAAGCGTTTCAACTGTGCATCTGTCATTTATTATGACGGTGCAAAAAAAACTAGAGTAGACCATAATACAGTTTGCCAGTGATTTGTGCACTTTAGCCTCTGATTCTAAAAAGCGTTTGGAAGTTGCGAAATGTGGTTTTTAAGAAGAATGATGAAAATCCCCTGGGCTGACAAAGTTAGTAATGAGGAAGTTCTTACACGAGCTGGAGTGCAAAGGAAAATGATACGTGAGATGTTGATTAGGCAGTTGAAGTTCATGGGTCACATTACACGTAAAGAAGACCTAGAGAATCTTGCTTTGTCAGGGAAAATTGTGGGAAGAAGGAGTAGGGGAAGAAGGAGGATACTTTGGATGAACAGTCTGCAGAAATTGTTGGAAGAGAGAGGAGTGAAAGAACTGGGAGTGGTACTAATACAGAAGGCTAGGAGCCAAGGGTTGTGGAACAGCATGATCGCCAAAGTCAAACGATATGGCACTTAGAGAGAGAGAGAGTGATTTGTATTTTGTTTCATTATGGTATACATTATCACACAATCTGCAAAACCTTTGGAACATTGCGTCTGCAAATGTTTTACAATACACAAACAATATATTTTTCAATCTTGACAACTGGCATTCCCCAAAGCCTTTTTGTGTGATTACTCAAAACTTTGGTTTCATTAATTTCATGACAATTTGCATTGTTTATCTCATCTTTAAAACGGAAAAGCGCCGACATAATTAAAGTAAAAAAAATTGCAGTAGAATGATCTGATCGCACTGGAGGGGAAATGATCCTAAATCAGTCAGAAGGAAACAGTGTAATTTCAACAGAATACACATCCTTATTATCATTTCCAAATGAATTTGACGGTATAATAGGGACGCCACACGTATCAGTCCACTATGTCGACGTGCAAACGTGGTAGTAGTCCACTATTTCGACGTGCGAAAATCTAAAAGTCCCTATTACGACATCTGTGCTGGACTTCATTGTGTCAAAGATAGATGATTATGGTTGAAGTTTTTGTTTATGTTAGTTGAAGTTTTTGTTTATGTTAGTTTTATGGTAACGTAAAGGTCGAAGGCCAAGGGTTGGTTCGTACCAGAAATTGGCAATGGAGCGATCGTCCCCGGACAAAGTGCCACAGAGCTTCATATACATACAGCAGGGACATGATAGAGATCCCTGCATACAGTTAGCAAATATATCATTCGTACCCTAATCAAGTTTTGTAATTGTTTAATAAATGTGAAATCAATATTTGTCCCAATTTATGTTTCTTGAGAATGTTACAAGTTGAAGCTTACATCTAAAAGTATTCAACAAAGGCCCTGGTTCAACCAGTCCACTTTTCATTCTTGAGATACGAAAAACACAAAAATCATCAAATTTACAAAGGGTATGAAAAGTTTAGTTGTTAACTGTTAATATATAATGACAATATGCAAGGCAATAGCATCATGGAATATATATATGTAGGCTTAATTACACAGAGAAGTAAACTGTATCTCGTTCTTACATTGGCATGGTTGTTTTTTAATAAAGTACTGATACACACTGATTTTATACCCTTTCTTTATTTCAAAGCATTTAAATTTTTATAAATGACACATTAACTCCAAAGAAAATATATGCCCTCGAATCGTACGATATGCAAATTTTGTTGGATGTTATTCGCACTACATAAACAAATAGGATCTGGCAAGAAAATCAATACCAATTTTTCTGAAATGGAGTCAAGACCGTTTTATGAAAAAACCTATGGCCATTCAATTATGTTTGCTGAGCTGTAATGCAAGCACATACATGCATTACGACCTAGATATCAAAATAGCTTTCGTTTTCCAAAGGGTCCCAGCGTTATAATTGTTCAATGCCTTGAAATATCAACTTGTACTTTTTCGGTGATATAAAAACATAAAATGAGAAGTGAAAATGGAATAACATGTAATTCTGACAGCTGTAGCTATATGATTGTCTGATTTTTCTACTCCTTTGTAAAGGGCCTGCGAGAAGCATAGAAATTGCAAATACAAAAGAAAAAGACGCACACAATGATCAACCATTAATCATAGTCATTATAAAAGGAATCCGTTTTGTATTCATATACGGAGCTCCTCATTAGGGATTGTATTTTGCGTGCTCTTTTGAATTATATCGACTAGAAACTTGAAAAACGAATTATGCAGATGGTAATATATCACGGTTTGATGATTCTTAACATTCAGTAGAGCATAAATATGTATATTGACATATAGTGTATACTTGGTTGCCCTTGTGTCAATATGTGGATATTACCTGATTGGTGCGGATGAATCAGCATATCGAGTTCAACTTATATATTCATGACAATTTGAAAATGTGAATTGTATCAAAATAGCTAGTTATTCCATAAAAAATCTCCTTTTTCTTTTAAGGATGTATTTGAATGTCTAATTTGATCATTAAAGTGTTACCGTCTATATGTATATACGAATGTTCTAATCGTATTCCGATATTTAGTGTATTTCACAGTGGGAAAAGGGAATTTGCTATATATGGTGAGTAAATGCTATAGTCAATTTATAGCTTATAAAGCCTTTCCCGAGCCTTCAAACTGGGCCCGTGGGGGGGTGTTGTGGTAGTCATTTCACTCAATGCTACATTCGCCACGGCAAGCCTACTCCGAATCTTAATTGTCTGATCTATATTAATGATTAAAACGCGGATGGGTTGGGTAGCTTTTGGGTTCTTGCATTTATTTTCTGAATGTGCCTTGCCTAAATTCATGTATAATCGTGAAAATGGGGGTGATGAATTCGGGGCATGAGTCCCTTAACCCCATCTAGAACAACTACTGGCGACCAAACCCAATTCATTTTCAATGCCGTATATTTTAAGCTTACAAATGATGTAATCGTAACCTTCACTTATGTTTATGTTATGATTATTTATCAAGTAAAGCTATGAATATTGATATTTCTTTTGTTGCAAGCCATATTGTGGCGTAGCTAAAGGGGAAGAGGGAGAGAGGGGGAATGAAAATGGAAAAATGAAATATGTGATGACTCGAAGTATACTTGTAATGTCTAACAGCACTCCCCCCCCCCCCCCTCCATACACACACACACACACGCACACATACACAAGACATGCTATCAACCCCCCTGGAAAGTCCCGCAAGCTGAAATAAACTTGGACCAATACGTATAAATCCATCACTCCTCAGTATAGGTCTATTTTGTAATTACATTAAATTAATATCGCTTTCTGCCCAGATAAATACCTAAAAACACGAAAACGAAATCGTCAGAATACGGATCAACTTATTCAACAATTATTAAATGATCTCTGATTGCATGAGTGGAGAATATTACAATGCACCCCACGAGGCCGAACAGCTGATCATATCTTGTGTGAAGCTAGCGCTGGCACGTAGAAAATTATGTCACAGACTACCCTACAACAAATCCTTCGAAAGTGTTCTGCTCGGACAGTAAGGCCGTCTAGTCTATTACTTCTATACTGACCACAACAATGCGTACCCTCGCTGACATTTTACCTGATATTTGAATACTGTGACTCACCTATTACGGAATCCTAGCCAAACTCCCCGGGCGCCATGTAATTTCCCGAGCAGGTGCTCCGATAAATGCACCAATGGCGATGCATACGCGTGCGGTGTGTGGTGAAATGCATAGAGCTCGCAAACAACGTACGCGGCGTCGAAGAATTGTACAGGCGTGGTACATGGCGCTTTCGTACGACCGCCACATTCATTTGGCTGACTGATGCATTTTGCGTGAAGACGCGTTTCTAGGAACGGGATTTCCCCGGCCTGGAAAAGATGACGTAATGTTATTGTTCTTGGTAGACTTGGCAGACCACAGCGCGAGGAGAGTTCTAAGAATTACAATTTGCTCAATACATGATATTTTAAATATTGTAACCAAAAATCTTCCTGTTCCAGAGGAAATTGCTGTAAATATTTTAGTTGACGAAGAGCTCAACATATTTTGATTTTACATACAGTTGTAAATATTTGTTTAGATAGATCTAACAAAAATTGCTTAAGCCCTATAATCTCTATTGCAATAATTGTGACCTGCCACTGTTGCGGATTATACATACAATTCCTTACCTTTTGAAAGAAAACAACCGGTAAGAAAAGTGTAATATAACAAGATTTATAAACAACACCTCAATATCGTCAACATCAATACACGGGCGAGATACCAACGGTCTAACAAAAATCAACGTAGAGGTGGAATTAGAAAGGTGATGTTTCGATTTGATTTCGAGAACTAAATATTATTTACTTTATTTCCATTTAAACGAACTTTGTACCCCTCATAAAAATGGTCATGACTGTATTAAAAGCGAGCATTATGGTGCATATATTAATAACTGTGTTACAGATATAGGCCCTAAGTCCAATTCTGACTAAAGAAATCTCAAGAAATCTCTCTCTCTCTATCTCTTCCCTCTATCTATCTCTCTCTCTACCACTCTCCCCCTTGATATCTCTATCCCTCTCTCTCTCTCTCTCTCTCTCCGGAGCGAGTAAGTGCACGACAAGACTGGTTTGAGAAAGGATCATTTGCGATGGAGAGCTTCTCCTATGGCCTATATCACGCAGTTCATTCGCTAATAAAGTTGGCGACATTGGAATCGCAGTCTTATTAATTACAAATAACGGCTGATATTTTGCACAAGATATAGCAGTTTTTGTTCCTTTCTATATATAAAAACAATATTTACATTCTTCCATGGATTTTCAATTCGCTAGTGTTCTTTTCGCTGTTTTTTTAGAGGTATCCCTTGGACTCCTTACTAGTATGCAGCGTCTTCCCATTTAGAGGTGTTATCAAGAATAATAAAAATCTAGTGATATATTCCACCTCAGAAAATAATATTTTCCTTTTTATTTGGGTTATAAACTTCAAATAAAAAGCGGATTTAGTTACTTTGAAATATTTTCCGACACTTCCCAACAAAATTTCACTCAGGATTTGCTGAAATATATTTAAAAAAAAAGATTTCTGCTTACAACTGCGAGTAATTATATGCCCCCGTTTATAAGTGAGCGCCAACATCTTTTCTAATTTTCTAAATTTAGGGATAAAATATCGAAAGTCCAGGTACAGAAACAGCAAGAATAAGCTTTGATGAAAGCCATTCCAGAAAATTTTAACCAGTACCTTCGTAAAAAGTATATAAAAGGACGTATAAATATTTCTAGGATTTTGATAATTTCGGTGTAAAATAAAAATATATAAGTGCGCGTCATATTACAAAGCCAGCTGTATTCATCTCATCACACTCATTCGTAATAAGCATGTTTCTGTTTGAAACTTAAACATTTACAGAATCGTTTTCAATCGTTTCTCTCTTTGAAAAGGATTTTAAATGAATTTAATACAACATTTTAAAAAGGGGGTATTTACAGGCGAAAACGTAAAG
Source organism: Strongylocentrotus droebachiensis (assembly GCA_035222895.1). NCBI lineage: Eukaryota > Metazoa > Echinodermata > Echinoidea > Camarodonta > Strongylocentrotidae > Strongylocentrotus > Strongylocentrotus droebachiensis. The sequence continues at coordinate 14,890 of JAVYIG010016762.1, forward strand.
CGCCCTCTAATGCTCATTACAGTACACTGTAACCCTAACCCTAGCCCTAACCCTAACCCATACTCATTATTTTCAATATCATATGCTTTCATAATTTAATGTTATTATAAAATAAATTATTCAGCCTCTATTTAGGCTAACCGAGGGTTTTCGAAATTAGTTTCAGTCTCATCTCTTTGATTCATGATTATCATTAATATGTTAATAATCTTTCATTGATATGTTCCTCTAATTTTTCTGCTTTATTAGAACGAACTTGATGTCATGGTGGAAGTTCCATTTAAGCGCTATATAAAAGTGGAATATTATTATTCTTTTTTCTTTTCATTATCATCATCATCATTTTATCTTCTTCTCCTTCTCATCAGCACCATCATAAGTTATCATTATCATCATCACTCTTCTAATCATGATCATCCTAAATTTTGTCTTATCATTGTCGTCACCATCATTCTTCTTATCAATTTTATTTAATTATTTATTTATTTATTTCTAATCTTTTGAAATCAATGTTAATCATTCCCTCTTCTCCTTCTTGTTAGTGTTGCTGCTGTTCTTTTCTCTCTTTCAGTCTCATCTCTTCGATATAATCATTCTTTCTTCTTCCCAACATCATCTTCAATCTGTTTTATCATTAGGTATCATCCTAACCCTATTCTCCTCCCATCGTCATCATATTCACTCTTATTAGTTGCATCATTATCATCTTAATTCTTGCCCTTTGTTTCTGTTTTTTTCTTCTTCTTGTTTTGTTTTATCATCATCATTCTTTTACCTTCCTCCTCCTCCACCTTTTTGTTCTTCGGCCTTTCCTTCTTTTACCAGCTTTGTCATCATTGGTCCATTATCATTATTCAAAAGGAAATATCACATTTGATTTGATTAATTTCATGATTGTAGAATTCAGATTTGGTTAATATCATTTAACATTTTTGTGGCTTTATCAAGTGTCCTGACAAATTTAATTTCTTTTCATTTTTTTACATCTCTTTTCTATATTTCTCCTTAAAGTGCTATTCTTCGGTTGCAAATATCTCCAAAGTGCCTTGGGAAAATAAAATTATCAATTCCATTTTGAGACCAAATTCACTAGCACCAAAGCTATGGTACATAATTACTTGTAGGTAAACAAACTGTAATGTATATATGAAGAGTTTGAATGCAAAAACCACTTTATCCATTTTTGTCAAATTGAGTTTCATGTATTTTCAACTAAAGATCAAGAAGAAAAAAAAAGAAAAAAAATTGTGTTTTTTGCATAAAAACTCTTCATACGTTGTCAATACGAAACGCACCCTTGTTAAAGGAAAAGAAAACTTAGTTTTTATTAACAAAGATTTTTGCGGTTTAGAGCAATAAATGATGCAATCACTGAATGTACGTTTGTATATGCCTTTATTACAGCTGTGGTACAAATGATACTTGGTACTTGATACAGGGAAAAGCAAGTAAACATACAATTGAAACTAGACAGTTTAAAGTAACCTCTACTCTGCGTTCTTCTTCGTGAAAGTGGTGCCTTCAACAGAAAGTGAAAGCCTTATCAAGAAGTCTAAATATTTCAGAAGTCACCAAGATGCATAAATGTAGACTGCTCTTGATCTGGCTTTGTGTAACCTCAACCAGAAGGACTAGTTAAAGATCATAAGAGAAGAGACAAAAAATGAATCAACGAGGAATAGATCAAGATGGTTCATACAAACGTATGTGTTCACAGTTATACACATAATTACAAAGAGGCTGATTAGTAAACCTGATGGGTTACATGAACTTACGTAACACTGTATACAAAAACTTCCATTCTACTCTGTCAAATGCTTTTTCGAAATCTATGCATAATGCAATGCCTGGGATATTATTACATTTACAATAGGTCAGTGATGTCAATAAACAGACGTATATTCTCTCCAATATAACGACCTTCAAAAAACCACACTGATCTTCATAATAAGTGAATCTAAAACCTTCATCCTGAAAGAAATAACCTTAGCTAAAATTTTGTAATCATTATTCAACAGCGAAATGGGACGCCAGTTTTTCTAAAGGAGTACATTTTTGTCTTTTTGGGGTATCAGAGTAATAATTCCTCTCCGCATTGAAGTGCAAAGATTATCAATTCCATAACATTTATTAAAATTCAATTAGGAGACCGTCTGAACCGGGTGTTTGTCTTTTGCAAAAGTACATGAAGTGAATCATAAACCACTCTTTTGAGAACCTTCATTACAATGAGAATAATCGATATCGGGCGATAATTATTTATATATTGCTTGTCACCACTTTTGTGGCTTGATTTGACTAATAGCAGTCTTCCAATCATTTGGTATCTGACCTGTCTGAAAAATTAAACATCTGAGTCAATTGCTATGACACAATCGGTGCAGCTTCTTTAAGTAATTAAGAGTCCAATCCATCAATACCTATTGCCTTTTTAATATCCAGCATTTTAAGAATCTCTAGTACACACTGTGAATCAATTTCCGCAAAAGCAAAAATATGGTTACAAGAAACATGATGCACATTACCATTATCAGAAATCTTGGGAGCACCCAATGGTATAACACAAAACCTTACAAATGAACGATTAAGTTTTTTTTTCTATTTTGAGAGGTTTATGAACATACTCATCATTTACTCCAAGTTTATCAACAGAAAATTGGGCATTACTGCCACTAAGACCTTTCAAGATTGTTCACAGCTGAGTAGGGTTTTGTTTATGTTCAATGATATTTGTCACATAATAATCTTTCTTTAGAACATGTCTATAATTATTAATATGATTCCTACGAAAACGGAAATGTTGCAAATTTCTGCTCTTCTTTTTAACCTATCCCTATTAGTCTTGTAGTAGAGTTTTGTCGTCTAATCTCAATCCAGCCTCCTCATGTCTTGGCGTAGGTAGCACAATCGTAGGTGGGCAGATTCTACCAGAGCTCTGCAAGTAGAAATAAATGTGAAACCACATGGAGAATACTTTATTTTATGAGCAGTGTGAGGCTGGAGAAAATAGAGAGAAACTACATGTATCCTCAACTTCGTGCAGTCAAAATTAATGCCTCCATCATTGCAAGATCTGAAATAGATCACACATTAACCGTAAAAGACTGGGGGGGGGGGCATCATGGCCCCCTCTACAATTATCGCTGCGAAATGCGAACCGCCACATTTTACTCAACGCCACTTCCAGACTTTTTTCTTTCATGCCTTGCAAATCTTTTGACAACAAGTTTTTTTAAATCAGCCATACCGTTACCAAGTCATGTGACGTTTTGTGACCTCATATCTGCCTGAAAGTGCAAAATGAATAAAATATTTTTAATTCAAGTCAAAGAAGTGTGAATATTGGACTTTTTAAACTGAATACCTCAAGGTTTTATTTCAATTACTTATACAAAGCAAATGCCAAGCGTTGTCTTGCCTCATCTCCTCAAAGATACACAAATTATATGTTCAGTGGCTTTTAATGAAGTTTATTAGCCTTTGTCTTCAAAAGATGCAACTGTGATATATTAATTTGGTGATTCTACATGTACCTCAAATCCATAGAAAGTAATATTGTGAGTGATTTTTACAGAAAGTTCATTGACCTTTTGACCTTTGAACTTGGTCAGATCCAACTCACTTTCGAACTTGACCTGCTGCTTCAAGAGATGTACCTGTGACATGAATTTGGTGATTCTACCTCAAATGCATAGAAAGTTATATTGATTACAGTATGATTGTGACGACGCCAACGATGATGACGCAGGAAATAGTGATGCCTGTAGTCTCGCTCCGCAAGTTATTCCATTGAATGGTTCTGACATGGAGAAATACGAAGACACAAGTAGATAAAGAATTCATGAATGCAGAAAGAAGATTGCCGATTGAAGTATTAATTACCTTTGCCTAATCCAAGGTGACGAACCTCATCGTAGAATTGTTTACTGTCAATACTTTTCCTCAGCTCTATTTTAATTCATAATCCCAGCAACGCCAAGTAATTTGTTATCTTTAAATCCAAGTTGAAAGTGACAATAACAGACAAATACTTTCCAAAAGATATTGTCCTCCTATCGTTTCCTACTTTGCTTTTGTTCATATTTTAAGATTTTTGTTAATACTGTGATTGAGAAAATAACTAAATTGAATTATCTAACCCTATTAGCCAATTAGATACTTTTCAATGGTTATTTAGCTATCCAGAGATCTATTTGCTTATATGTGCACAATGTGGATCTCTAATCAATAACAGTAAAATCTGAACAATTTTCACATGAAATTATCACCCTCTGTTATAACATTACCAGAATGGTTTTAAAACTTAATCTACAGAAAATATAATACATTACTCACAACCACACAAATTCTTACCTTTTTCTTTCTACTCCAAATGTACCTTATGCTCTCTCTGACTTTAGTGGTCAGTTCGAACTTGTCTTCTGGCGTGAAAATGAATTTTCTCTTTACCTGAATAAAAGTACAATAAAAGAAGTAATCAATAGGTTATTCCAAACCAGACTAAATACATTCAGATGTTCGACTAAGTTCAAAGAAGTGCTTCCCTGTTTTGTGGTTTATGATTACCACCGTAAGTCCAGTGACATCGGAATGTTATAAACACTGGATTGGGAAAGTCTACCAGGTAACCAAGAGACGACTTAGTGCCAGATTAAGACATTTCTACTTAATCCACAAGGGAGCATCTCCAATAACATTAACCAAGCTTCATCCCAGAAACGCAAATCATTCAAGTCAGCATTTCACATCTGATGCAGACAGCAGACAATGTAATTGAATCCAGAATTGACAGGAACTTGTACTCTTTCCTACCAAGGACCATACACGTCTGGAACAATCTACCCCTTGCTACTTTTACTTTGCTGCCTTCCCTAGATAGTTTTAAGGTTGTTCCTAGTGATTGACTAATCAACAACAAAAAATTGCGTGCGTGCGGTGAAGGACGTGTTTTTGATCAGAGCTCTCTTTTGGACTTTTAAATTCTGGCTTTTGCATATTTCTTTTTGCCAAATATCAATATTACTGCAAATATTAGCTGCTTTTACATCATATTGCTTCTTTGGAGTAAGATTGGTTGAAATAGGGGAGATTTTAGGTGGATTCTGACATTGGAGAAAGTTCAAAAGAAGCTGAAGAAACTATCCCCCTTCAATAAAAAAGCATTGCCGCTTGACAGCTCGGGGACTCGGCCTGGATCCGAAGACGATGTTGACTCGCCAAAATCAGCGCGGGACGAACTTGGAAGTCAAATGTCCGAGACATCTCAGCCTGCGTCTATCTCGTTGAGTATCTGTCAGGATACCAGGGATCCAGAACGAGATCGTGTAACAGAAGAAGCAGCAAATAAAGCACGAAGAGTGGTGAACTTCTCTTTAGAGAAAGACAAGAAAGAACCCAACACCAAGACCAAGACTAGTAAGAAGTTGTCAATCAAATCTAAAGCTGAAACCAGTTAAGTCTGTAGTTAACCAGCCCAATAATAACAGTGTTAGTGACAATGTCACCGAAGATTTCAAGTGCTCCAAATGCCAGAGGAAGACAAATCGTATGATTGAATGTGAAGTGTGTGATAAATGGTCATGCTTGACCTGTCAACAGATGAGTGAGGATACATACACACTCATTAGTTCATGCAAGAGCAATCAGTTACCTTGGTTCTGTGTTGACTGTGACGATAAAGCCCTGAAAGCAGCAAAGAATGCAGTGAACATGGTGAAAGGTGCACAAACCATGCTATCACATGATGTTGAAGAGATTGCAAGCAGAATACAGAAAAAACTGAGTCAAAATGTCTGCAAAATTGTCTCTCAAGCACATGAAACCATGAAGGACATAGTAATTGATGGAGAAAAGAGACTTAGAAAGTCCTATGCAGAAGTAGCCAATTCTAACCTGACAAGTCAATGCAGTAAGGATAAACCACTATGAATCTGATGGTTCCAAATCAGTTGGCTCCCAGTCTGCAAGTACCTACCCTGAACCTAGTACCAGTAGAAAAGCATATGATGGTGGTAGATCTTTGCACGAAATGCAAAAATAGTCAGATCCATTAGACTGGGCGGAAAAAACCAAAACAAGAAAACCAAACCTCGAGTCTTACTAATAGAACTAGAGTCTGCAAGAAGGAAGAGAGACATATTGGAAAATGCTAGAAGTCTCAGAAATTCAGAGAATTGGAAAGATACTTATATATCACCAGACCTCACACGAATGCAGCGTCAGGAAAAATATGAGCTGGCTGAGACAAGAACTAAAACTCAGACGCGAAGGTGGTGAGAGCAATCTCATTATACATCGAGGAAGAGTAGTCCAAATGTCTGAAAGGTCAACAAACCTAAAAGAAAGAAAGACTAAGGGAGAAGAAAATGAAGCACTTGCTTCTACACTGAGAAACACCCAAGCAGAAAGTAGAAGGAACCAGAACGCCCCCGACCCACAGTCTTCCGTAGAAATGAGCAGGCAGAGCAGTGACAGTGAAGTGGAATTGTTAGGAGCAGTGGGGGGGTTCAGAGGAGGACGTCCAATGACTGACCACCCAAGCTGAAGTACAGGATACTGAAGGAGTGAGTCGGAGTACATACATGCACACCCATGCAAAGCCCTCAAACTTGTCTATATTTTACACAAATGCTGACTCGCTTAGTAATAAAATGGAAGAGTTACAACTAGCAATAGCACAGGTGATTCCAGACATTGTTATGATAAATGTAGTTCTACCGAAATCAAGCACTACAAACCATTCAGCAGTCTCATTCAGTATTGAAGGATATGATATGTTCTCAAATCTGGAAAGCGGGGCTAAAAGAGGAGTTTCCATTTATTGCAAGAAGGATTTGAAAGCAACGGAAGTGGAAATTGTTACCGACTTTCAAGAAGCGACATGGTGTAAGGTAAACTTGTCCAAAAAAGATCAGCTCTTAGTTGGATGTTTGTACCGCAGCCCTTCAAGCTCAAAAGAAAATTCAGATGCTCTAAGTGAACTCATTAGTACCGTTAGTACCAGGCAAGAATCACACGTAATATTGATTGGAGATTTCAATATTCCAGAAATAGACTGGGATAAGTTGCACGTAGAAGCACCTAGTAATCACCTAGCACACATGTTTCTTGATGCACTGCAAAGCACAGATATGTTCCAGCACGTTCGGGACCCTACCAGATACCGAGGAGGTCAGACAGCAAATGTACTTGACCTTGTCATTACAAACATTGAAGAAATGATCCAGGAAGTCTCACATCGACCACCACTTGGAAGGAGCGACCATTGCAGCCTTCATGTTGACTTAAGTATTCAGAGTGAACCTCACAAGAGCAAAAGACCTGATCAATACAATATGTACAAAGGAGATTTCATCAAAATGAGAGAAAATCTTAGTGCTGTAAATTGGACTGATCTTTTGGAAGATAAAAACTGCAATGAAACATGGTCAACGATCACAAAGAAGCTATATGATGAAATGGAAGAGTGTATTCCTAAAGCTCACCACAAAGGCAGGAGAAAGAAAAGCATCTACATGACTAAAGAAGCTCTTATTCTCCAGAAGAGGAAAAGTCACCTCTGGGATAAATATAGAAAATTGAGATGTAGTCACAACAACAAGATGTACAGAGAAGCTACCAACAGCCTTCGAAGAATGACACGTCAACTTAGGAAAGACCATGAAGACGACCTCATCAGCAATATTGGTACAAATCCTAAAGGATTTTGGAACAATGCAAGTCATAAGAGAAAATCAAAATCTGGCATTGGAGATTTAATCAGCAGTGATGGCACCCCCCTACAGACTGATGAGGAAAAAGTTGAGGCATTAAATACCTACTTTGCTAGCGTCTTCACTCATGAGGACCTTGAATACCTACCAACATTGACCAGATTAAACAATGATTCCTGCATCGATAAAGTGACAACAAACCCAGAAACTGTGGAAAAGAAACTCAAAAACCTGAATGGAAATAAATCAGCTGGACCTGACAACATTCATCCCCTACTGCTGAAAGAAATATCCAAGGAAATGGCGGAACCCCTGTCAGTCCTATTCAACAGGTCACTGGAGGAGAAATCACTTCCGGAAGACTGGAAGCAAGGAAACGTTACTCCAATCTATAAGAAAGGAAGCAGGAAGGCAGTAGAGAACTACAGACCAGTTACTCTAACATCAGTCATCGGAAAAATGCTCGAAAGTATTATTAGAGATGCCGTAATGAAATACTTTGATATAAACGAACTCCTCTCTGAATGTCAGCACGGCTTTGTGAATGGGAGATCATGTATGACACAACTTCTGTGGGCAATGGAGAATTGGTCTAATATTCTTGACGACAATCAGCCTATTGACGTTTTATATCTTGACTTCAGAAAGGCATTTGATGCAGTTCCGCATGAAAGACTACTACTTAAGCTGGAAGCTCATGGAATTGTGAATTCACTACTTTCTTGGATTGGAGCCTTCCTCAAAGGTAGAAAGCAGAGAGTAGCCATGAATGGAGTGACATCAACATTGACTGCGGTGAAGAGCGGAATACCACAGGGGAGCATCCTTGGGCCTATTCTGTTTGTCATCTTCATAAATAACTTGCCTAAGAGAGTTACCTCCAAGATTCTACTCTTTGCTGATGACACCAAATTATACAGAGAAGTAGGAAATCAGGTAGACTCCTCATCACTACAGACGGACCTGACAAATCTCACCTTGTGGGCTGAGAAGTGGCAACTACCCTTCAACCAAAGCAAGTGTGCAGTTATTCACCTGGGTAGAAACAACAGAAAGGTCAATTACCACATGAAAGGAGAAGAAGTCAAGATATCCACTCTTGAAAAAGACCTGGGTGTACAAGTAGATGTCGAACTTAGGTTCCATGAACATGTATCTATGGCAGTAAACAAAGCAAACCAACTCCTCGGAATAATAAGACGTACCTTCACCAGGCTGGACACTAAGACTCTACCCCTCCTATTCAAGACATTAGTAAGACCACACTTGGAATATGGTAACATCCTATGGCACTCACGCTGGAAGGAAGATGGCTACAAAGTTGAAAGGGTCCAGAGGAGAGCGACAAAGATGATGCCAGAGACAAGAGAACTTCCCTACACAGACAGGCTAAAGATTTTTGACCTACACTCCTTGTACTATAGGAGACGGAGAGGCGATGCCATTACAGTCTTCAAAATACTAAAGGGCTTAGTAAGGCTGGACCCAAGTCACTTCTTCACCTTATCACTCGATACTCGAACCCGAGGACACTCTCTAAAGATTTTCAAGGAAAGGTCTCGTCTAAATATAAGGAAGTGCTTTTTCAGCAACAGAGTGGTGTCCGACTGGAATAGTCTCCCTCAAGAAATAATTGACTCGAACTCCATCGATATCTTCAAGATGAGACTGGACAAGCACTGGTGGTCTGAGCGATTCGAGTAAAATTTATATGATCAAAACCGTCCCAAAATCTGCGCATGTGCAATAAGTTAACCTCTAGAACATAACCAACCCTGAAGAAGTGACCGAGGATTACAGGATCTACCTCTCCTCGTATCATGATGATGATGATGATGATGAAGTTTCATCTGTACCGGACCAAAGCGTCATGAAGCATTTATAGTTCTGTAGCTATGTAGCCTGTGATGAAGAAGATGATGATGAGATGTATGATCATGACCACATGATTAAATTGGGAAGTAGATGAATTTGGCTGAAATGTTATAACATAACCCCCCTAAAAAAAATCCTGTTTAATCGTTACAGGAATTACTATTACTGCCACACATATCTCTCATTACACAATGTAGTGTTATTTTTGGAGATGATGTACAGGTATGCCCTTCATTACACCAATACAGTAGAGCGTCAGTAGAGCGTCTGCCTCACAACTGGGAGGTCGTCGGTTCGAACCCCGGCGGCGTCATACCAAAAGACGTTAAAAGACGGGAGTTGGTGCTACCTTGTTTGGCGTTCAACAATAAGGGATAGAGCAACGTCGATCTGGCGCTGCTCAGTGGCTGCCGGGCTCACGATCAATTGGTCAAAAAGAATTTCCATTTTCGGTTTAACTTAATAAAATTTGGAGTGGACTTTAAAAGATTATTATTATTACTGGAATAATTTGTAAAGCCAGATTTTCCTGATGACTTTCCACTTATGCAGTACAGTCACAGAGAAAGAACTTGTGAACATCTGCAAAGCATAGATTCATTATGGGCAAAACAAAGTAATGAAAACATGAACAATTTATATTTTTGCAGCAAATTGTTCTCAGTGTGCCACATATTTTCAGACACGACCAAGTAAAAATAGTAGTGATTTAATGAATGCATAATTTAATGTATGGCTAAAAAGCTACACTTACTGCTGTCTTTGGTTGGACTTTGAATGCCTTGTTTTTCTCTGGTCTTGAGGATGACTCTCCCCTATCTCTTGGACATGTCTGCATGAAGAATCAAGGAGTCATGGAAGGTTGAATGAAAGTTTAACCCTATATACATGCAGCCCGAGGGGAGGCTAAATTAGCATCCCCCTCAACATTTTTTAACACAAAAATATCTCTCACTAAATTTTCAGGACTTTTGTCCTATGCATCTTTTGAGACCAAATTTGTGACGCCCAGGCATGGGGTTCTAAAGCTATGCATAATTTTGTACTTGCACGTCGGATCCAAAATTCCTCAAAAACCTGATTTCATGTATCATTTCAACATAACGGGAGAGCATAAAGTACAAGATAAAACAAAGAAATGTAGATTGATGGAAGGAAGAAAAAAGAAATACATAAAGGAAGGGGAGAGGATAGATCAAAGGAAAAACAAAGAAATACAATAAACTCTATTTCCTCTTCTCTTTCCTTATGTACTTCATTGTTTTCCCCTTTAGATTAGATCAGGCTCAGCTCGTTCCCGCACATGATGTGTAGTGCATATCTTAGCTGTCTATGAATGGAGTGCATGCTGCTGGACGACTTAAGAATCTTCCACGCTCTTCTACGCAACGGTGTCAAACAGAAACGCCCTCAGGCTATGCAGTTTTTAAATAGCCTTATCTACATGTATATAGGGTTAAATTTGACAATTTTTTTGTAATACACGACGATATCAAAAAGCCCTCTGAAATCAAATTTAGTCATACTGACTTCAGTCAGTTCCCCTCAAGATCCATGAACTCCAGATGCTCAGTAGGCTTCATTTCTCAACTGATTACAAAACATATTCAATTGTTATTTATATCAAGTACCTGTGCAAAACATTCCATTGGAATTACTCAATACCTCAGAAGTGAGAAGTAATTTTATGTATTTTTGCAATAAACTGCCATACATACATTGCCATCTACATCTTCCTCCTCGGTTGATTCGTCCTCATAGAACTCTTCCTCTGTCATGTCAGGTATTGGCTCCTCCTCCTCATTTAGTACCTTCATGAACATAAGAGTGAGAAAGGAAGCAAATCTTCAGCTAATATTTCCTAATACATTGGCTCTTTCTTACAGAATTTTCTCCCACTATGCAATTAAAACTAATTGTCTAAAACTTTTTATCTTGAAATTTCAAGGCAGTTGTGTAACTTTAGAAATAATAAAATAGTATTATTACATGATTTACAGAATTGAACTCCATGTGCAACAATTATTCATGCAATATACTGTTCTTGATACTCATCACTTCATTCAGATGCCACCTGAATAAGAAATCACAAATTTAATATACCACATGGGCGTGGTGACATTTTTATAATACAGTGTAGTATACCGTAATGCAGTATTAATTCAAATAAATGTTCCTGCTATTTTCTCAAATGGTAACAAATATATGCATTAGACTTTTGATACTTAATTACAGCTCTGTTTTGGGGGAACTAAATAGTGCTGAAAAGCAGCATTGTGTCTATGTGCTCACCTCATCTAACAGTAGGGATCTCATCAAATGCTGAGCTTCTACATTTTGCTCCGTTTTCCATCGAGCTGCATAATTCGTATCTGCAGTCTTCAACGAGTGGTTCATTAAGTAGCAACGTGGGAACGTTGATCATTCGTCAGATGGTCACGGGCCTGATGGCAAGAAAATAGAAAAACACACTTACATTTAAAATAGGAATGGAAATTTCATACTATTAGTCTCATCGAACAACAAATTCAAGAAAACCAATTGACCTTTGTGTAATACAAAACTGAAAAAATGGTCTTATTTAAAAGACATTGTATAATCCACATTTGAAGTTACCCGTCAAGTGGTTCTTTAGTTATCGCGAGAATGAAAATCTATGACATTTGACCACATGACCCCAAAATCTAATCAGATCATTGTCCCTCCCATATGCATACATGATCAAAATTTGCAGTTGTTCCGTCAAATCTTTTTAAAGTTATCGCGAGAACGAGAATGAAAACGAGACTGATGGATGGACGGACAACCCGAAAACATAATGCCTCCAGGCAGAGGCATAACAAATCTATAGTTTTCAAAAAAATTAATTACCATTGTTGCCACCGTCTTCCTGATTGCTCTTGTACTGATGGTGCTATTATACCCCCACCTCACCCAGCTTTTCTGAAGTTCCGGAGACGGTTTTTTCAATGGAGCACCATTGGTCTGGATGAAGAAGGGCCGTTGATCATCACCATCACCATCTTCTTCTAGCCTGATAGATAGATAGATAGAGTAGGCTGGTACTGATCTTTCAATTTCTCATAAACCCTGTATATTGGGGGAAATGAATACCAGTTCCTACATTCAGGTGAATAATACATACAACTGCAATATCAGGAGCACAAACTTAAATTATATTTGATAATGGAATGACCGGATTCAGGTTTGCATCCCAAATCCACATTATTTTCTCATGGTATTAACCGTCCACATATAATTACTATAATCAGAGCATAAATATGATAATGAAAGAAGACACCCATTTACATGTAGATAATACACTTTTAAGCCGAAAAGGAGAGGAACATGTCAGTGAACGTTTGGCCTATTTGACATCAATCTTAAAGATGTGATCAATCAAACACAAAATGTCAACAAAGTTATTAATAGCACAGTACAAAAAGACTTTTTAAAATCAATTTCTTTTTCCCCCTCAAGAATTATATCCATCATACATGTTGCCAATGATATATTTGCAACATCAATTTTTACAACCCCTATTTTGAAAATGAAATATTACATGTTACACAAAGATCAATGGAAATAGTACACACATGATGCAGTACAAAATTGCCCTTTGATGTTTGATTAATCTCAACACTAGTAATACAAAATTCATAATAATAATAATAATAATAATAATAATAATAGCCTAATAGTCCACTCCAAATGTTATTAAACCGAAACGAAATTCTTTTTGCCCAATTGATCGTGAGCCCGGCAGCCACTGAGCAGCGCCAGATCGACGTTGCTCTATCCCTTATTGTTGAACGCCAAACAAGGTAGCAACAACTCCCATCTTTTAACATCTTTTGGTATGACGCGGTCGAGGTTCGAACCCACAACCTCAAACTTTTGTCAACCAGTTCCTTTTACTTTTCTGCTTCTTTTAACTCCAGCTCATTGTCTGAATGGTCTTTACCTTTGAGGTAATTGTCCAGGCAACAACCAACAGCCACAACTAACTCCAAGGCCCAATAGCTCTTGTATTATTAAACATTACCTTGATTACATTGATCCCTTGTCAACGAAGAGTTCCCTTGTCAACGAAGAGTTGTTTCATCCCTCCTTCTCTTCCAAGTAGCTGTTCAACTCGTTTAATATTCGATATGTGGTGGCCAGCCGAGCAGAATTGCACATACCGCCCATACTTTTGAAGAATGTTCAGTTCTTCTTCCTGTTGTTCTATTGAAGGCAAATAAAGCTAAATACGAAATTAAAGGTTAATTCATCAAGGAAAAGCTACAAATATAATCCAATTGTAGCTTTCAACATAAGCTGAAAAACATATTTGCTTTCCAGCTACAGTTGTAATTAAATTTATAAGTATATTGTAAAAAAGAATAATTCAAATAGAATCTATTATTCACCACTTACAATACATGTACTACATGAGACAATTTGTAGAGACTTCTGAATTTCTGTACACAAATACCATAATTGAAATAATGGCATGACATGCGCTTTGCTTTACTAAATACCAAACAATCTTTAACTGTATTCAACAGGAATTCAGTTTACTTCATTTATTTAAGTCATCAGAAGAAAAAAACAATCATATTCTCTTATCTTGGCTGTAAAATCTCTTTATTTTAGATAATTTTTTTTTTTTATATTGTCATGCACAAACATTAAAAATCCACTTTACAGTCAGACAATCAAGTCTTACCACTTTGTATGTATGTATCTTCTCATGCAAGAACATTAAATCTACTTTACAGTCAGATAATCAAGTCTTACCACTTTGTACATGTACCAGTATTTCTTTCTCTCCCGAATGTTTCCTTTTGTTGTGGTCCAACAAATTAGACAGGTTTTTAGCGGGACACTTGGGGCAGTAAGCTCTTGGGGCAGTCAGCCTTTTCTTCTCTCCCTTTTTTTCCTAAGCGTTGAATAGGGACACTTTGTACGAAAAAACAAAACAGTTGTTACTGTGAACTATGCAAGATATATACAAGAACTTGTTAATAGACTTAACCGCCCCCCCCCAAAAAAAAAAAAAAAAAAAAACACACAGATTTAAAAAACATGCTCTAAACAATCATGTCTACAGCATTGAAGAATTCCTACTCCAGCATAT
>JAVYIG010016763.1:0-29593 GCA_035222895.1 Strongylocentrotus droebachiensis
AGAGAAACAAATATTGAAATCATCCCTGATAATGTAATGGAAATATAGGGGCATATACCAATGTCTAAAAAATTGTCTATTTTCGCTTTGATATTTCCCTTTGAAGGTGCCCTTTTTTCTCCAGAAAGTGCTCTTTTTTGTCGGTGTCCGCCCCCCTCCCCCATTAGAAGTCGCTCCGCCGCCTCTTTAAACACATGAACATGTAATGGCTTTGTAGCTTTGTAGCTTTTTTTTGGGGGGGGGGGGGGTCACGACATTTTTAAATTTGACATGTTGCTCCTTTGGGGCGGGGGTAAGGTCACCTTTTTAGGTCAGCCATTGGCATATTTTTTTCTCTTTTCTTTTTTAATAAAAAATTTAATATTTGTTTGGGGGGCGGGGGGCCACGTCCCTGTTTTTCAGTACATTTTGGGCGAATTTAGGGCTGGTTTTAGCATATTTTTGAGGCAGGGGGGCACGTGCCCCCTGTGCCCCCCCCCCCCCCCTGGATCCGCCACTGTTCCCCGTTGTCATAATTGCCATTTTTCCATTTCTGGTGATTGCATCTAACAGAGTGCGAGGAGTGCCCCATTTTCACCTCTGGTAATTTTCCTTTTTACTTTGACATGTGCTCTTTTTCTTTTCTAATAAATGTCCTTTTCCCTTTTCCTTTCCTCATAAGTTGTGCTCCTATAAATCAAGCGAAAAATCGTATTCTTGGTACCTCGATATCTTTATGTTCCAAGTGATTAATAACGAGTTACCTCTCCCGATTTCCTCCATTTCCAAAAAAATAACGAGATACATTCATACCCCACAAGACAGTGGAACCACTTCCACACTGCGAATGAGAATAGCTTTCGCACAACAAACAATTATTTACACCGGTCCAGTATTTTGGAGTAACATAGATCCATCTCTTAAACAAAGTACCAGTCTATACACATTTTTTTTTAAAGTTAAAGATTAAACTTTTAAACACATATACCCATGGGCGTAAATCTGTAATTGATACCTATTGTTCAGGGGGGGGGGTGATCTATTCATTCACCCCCCCCTGAACAATAGGTATTACGTAAGGATTTACGCCATGCATATACATGATCGAATCTCGGTTTGTTAGACTCTCGACTTTTATTTATTTGTTTATTTATTATTTATTCGGCAATTCACAAAAAAATATAACAATTAACAATGTAAATATAAGTAAACGAACATTTAAGAGAATGTCAATTATAAATGCATAATCTTCCTGGAGGTCCTCTGAGTGCATCAGTTGGCACCCGGGGAAGAGGAAAGCAAACTAAATAACTGTAACCGTAATGGTCCCTCTTCCCGACCAACTGGTGCACCCAGAAGACTTGCAAATTAAATATAGCATGAAGGTGATTAAAATGTATAACATTTCATAAACAAACCCGCTAACAAAAACAAAGCACAAGGAGGAAATCAAATCAATATGTATGATGACACTAGGTCATGACACGATACTGAACATAAACATGAGGAATTAAGTCTGGCTTAAAAAACTATTGCGTATATTGTCAAGTAGGTGAACTGAAACCACACGCAAAAAACTGAGGTGCTAAATGTTGGGTGCTGAGTGAGATTCTGCACTTGAAGTGCCAAAATCAGCACTTGACGGGTTAACTTTAACAAGGAAACCGAAACGTGCTGAATATTTGAGTGCAGAAAACGAGTGCTATAACAATATGCAGCACTTAACATCGAGTGCTGACTGCATAACCTGATCTGATTGGTCGGTTAGTATAATAGCTGTTACCTTGTGAATATTTGTTTTTGAATCAAATTCAGCTAAGAGATTCTTACATTCTTCATTCTCCAGGTCAATACCCAAGGCCTCAAAAGTCTGAATAACCTTGCTCCTTAAACTGTCAACAACATCAGTATTCAAAGCTGTTGCAGCAGATAACACTCTGTTTGTCATAGCATGGGTCATGTTGGTGTTTGATAAAAGAGAACCAATGAAAAATGCAACTGGTCTAGCATTGCTCCATCTTGTTCTTGTAGTAGGCCTATCCTATCATCATCATCATCAAATGCATCATCTGCTGCAGGATTATGCACTTCACTAACAGCAACACCCAAATCAGCATCAACTAGACCCTCCATACCCTGTACAACTTCAGGTTCAGGTTCTTCTTGTGGATGTTGGTTTAATAAATGTTTCCTGTAAGAGTTGAAAGTGGTGAATGACGAAGGACATCCACCTTGACCACATACCAAATGTAGATGGGGCATGTCAAACAACGCATGAGTTAGCACTTGCACAAGGGCTATTCTGCTAGCACCCAAAAGAGAGCAAAACTTGGCACTTTAAGTGCACAACAGTCAGCTCCTTTGGGTGCTAGCAAAGTAGCCCGGGTGCAAGTGCTAACTCAGCACTTCGAGTGCAGTCACTATGCGAGCTCCTAAAAAGTGCTAAAATTGAATCTTTTAGTGCTAAATTTAGCACAACAGTCAGCTCCTTTGGGTGCTAGCAAAGTAGCCCGGGTGCAAGTGCTAACTCAGCACTTCGAGTGCAGTCACTATGCGAGCTCCTAAAAAGTGCTAAAATTGAATCTTTAAGTGCTAAATTTAGCACTTTTTTTTTTTGAGTGCATGAAGTATAAAACTGAGAAAAAAACAAAATGTGAGAGCATGTAGTAGCGCACTGACAAGAATGTCTAAAATCATACAGATTGTCCGGTATATAGAAGTTAAGAAAACATGGTAAAGGAAGTGAATACTAGATACATATATAAAATCTCAATCTCAATACTCAATCTCTTTCTCAATCTCTTTCTCCGATCCCTCATTCTACTGATCTAATTTCCCTTTTCTAGAGCTTTTGCAATCATTCATTTCCCCTTTTTTGTATCTTCCTCCATTTTTTCCTTTTTTTCAACATTTTTTTATCCCCCCCCCCCCCCCCCCATCCAATTTGGAATTTCTTAGCTACATATTTGTCTATTTATTGATTTCTAAGCATGCTTTGTTCATGTTTTATTGTAAAACAGCATCTGAGGAACTAACACTTCAACAAGCTCTGCTTCAAGTTAGTTCCTCTTTTTTCGTGCTATTTCCATTATATTTATTGTTTCATTGCATATTTGTTGTGATATAATTATTCTTGTTTGTTTGTTTGTTTGTTTGTTTGCTTTTATTTCTGCGTTCAAAATAATACAATACATAATATAAAATGTGTTTACAAAGATAATATACAAAACAATACATAAGATAAACAATATAGTCATGAAACATAATGAATACAAAATAAGGAAGTGAGCTTAATTTTTTTTTTATAGATATATATCCATATATACGCACATATACCTACATATACATATATATATATACATATACACAGCACATGCATACATACATACACATACACATATACACCTATACATACTCTCACATATAATATAATATAATATAACACATATAATATAATATATAATCCAATCAATGAACGCAGGAGACCGCCATCGTGAGCGGTAAGGCTTGAAATTGATGGCGGCCTCATAAAAAGATTCGTGACTGAAATTGATATTTACTGGTCAAGTGGGTGCATTGCAGGTGCAGGTGCTGGTGCTGTATGTAGCAGTTGAGTAAAATGAGGATATTAAATGACGAATGTGAATATTTATGTGAATATATTAATTTGGAGTATGGGATTCATACGATTGAATGATAGTTTTTTTTAGAGTGGCTTTCAAGGAGTATATGGTCGAACAAGATTTAATATTGTCTGAAAGATTATTCCAGATGTCTGGACCATGATGACGAATTGATTTAGAGGCAATTAACAGTCTTGGGTTTGTGAGATGAAAGTTTCCGGATATGCGAGTTGGGTAGGTATGGACAGAGCTATTGAACTTAAACATGTCATCAAAAGACGAAGGGAGCAGATTATTAATATACTTAAACATAATGATAGCTATTTGAGTAGTATATAAGTCGGCAATTTTTAGTGCTTTTTGTTTAAAAAATAAAGGATCGGTGTGGGCCAAGTAATGCGATCCTGTACAAATGCGAATTGCTCTCTTTTGTAGTTTAAAAATAGGAGACAGCTTTGTAGAACCACAACTAGCCCAAACAACGTTACAGTAGGTTATATATGGGAGTACTAACGAATTATACAATAAAAATAAAGTTTTATGAGGTAAAATAAATCTTAACTTGGAAATTATTCCAATACTTTTTGAGATACTTATTATGATATGGTGCAGATGTTCATTCCAAGATAAAGTTTGATCTATGATAACACCTAAAAATCTAGAGTGAGTTTTCTGCTCTAATGGCATGCCGTCAATCTGTAAGTGAATTGGAGTATCAGTAATGTGAGAATGGTGTTTAAAAGAGATGAAGTGTGTCTTTTTTGTGTTCAAAGATAGTTTGTTAGCTTTAAACCATTGTGATACTTTGTTTATTTCATGATTTAATATGTTGTTTAAGGAAGTGAGATTTTTATGAGAAAAAAAAATATTTGTGTCGTCGGCGAATAATACAAAAGATAAAATGGAAGATGTATTAATAATGTCATTGACATATAGAAGAAATAACAGTGGGCCTAGAATGGAGCCTTGAGGGACACCACATTGAACTAAAAGTGAATCAGAGTCATAACCATTAAATGTGACATATTGTCTTCGATTTCTTAAATAATCTTTAAACCAAAGGAGTGATTGACCTCGTATACCATAATAATTAAGTTTTGAAAGTAAAATATCGTGATTAAGTGTATCGAATGCCTTACTGAGGTCACAAAATATACCAATGACATGTTCTTTGTTAGCTATGGCGTTTGTAATTTTATCATAAATTTGGATTAAAGCCAGGTTTGGTGAGTTTGGTAAGCGGACACTTTTTTTTTGAAGTCCAAAAAAAAATCGCAACGACTCAACCAGCCGAAAAGTCGCTCAGTGGGGGGGGGGGGGGGGGGGGGGTAGTGAGCACATTTTTTTTTTTTTTTTTTGGTCCTCGAACTTTTTTTAATTTGCACCCCCCCCCAAAAAAAAAAGAGGTAAAAATCGCGTAATTTTACATGATTTTTTTTCTCTCAAGGGGGGGGGGGGGCCGGGCCCCCCGGGCCCCCCCCTGGATCCGCCACTGTTGTTATCCAAGGATGTTTGGGGGTTTTTCTATTATTTTTTACTTTACCTATGGGAATATTTTTGTCATAATAATGTTGTAATTTATTATTCAAGAGATTATATGATATGTTCGCGTCAGCTTCATTGTATACATCCTCCCACCCCTCAATTAATAAGTCTTGCTTCATTAATTCAATATTACGTTTAGATTCTTTTCGATATGTACGTTGGTTAAATGATTTGGGGCATGGTAGTTTTAATTCACAAGTTAAAAATATTGGTAAGTGGTCTGAAACTTCAGAGCATAGAATTCCTCCTATCATTTTGTTATTCATGTTGTTATGTACGTTGGAAAAAATGTTGTCAATTTGAGTTGATGAATATGGGTTAATTCTGGTGGATTTATTGATGAATGAATGGAAGCCGAATGAGTACATAAGTTTCATAAAATTGTTTGAGTTATTATTGACGACTGAGGGTAAGATTGATATTAAAATCTCCAAGAATAAAAGTATGCTTATTTTCATTACCTATTATATAGAGATATTGCTCAAGTTCCTTATAAAATAAATCAAGATTAGAGCCTGGCGGTCTATAAATTAAACCTATGATGATATTCTTAAATCCTGTGTTTTCAATTTCAATGAATAAAGTCTCTGCATGTAACAGTTTCACATCGGAACGGATCTTAAATTTCAGTTTTTCAGCAATGTAGAAGGCCATGCCTCCGCCTCTTTTTCCTTTGCGATCTGCCCTTATCAACTTATAATTTGGTAAATTAAACAAATCTGGGGAATTCTCATGTAGCCATCTCTCGCTAATACCAATAACAGAGAATTTGAAATTGTTTAACGTGTGTAAGAGATTTTCAAAATATTCGAAGTTTCAGACTTCTTAAATTTGCATGTAAAAGGGAAATATCATTTGGATTACTATCAAACATGTTATTGAATTCTTGAGGTGTGTAGTATTTGCTATTGTATGAATTTTCTATGTAATTATCAGGAATAAAAGAGAGTGACTCCATCAGAAACGATAAAATGTAAAGTACCAGATATTATGTAAGGGATCAACTGCAAGCGTGCTTGTGGTGTAGGTGCGTTTGCAAGTGACTGAACGTGTGTTCGTGTGTGTCAGTGGTGCTGATGTGCAGTCAATATCAATATAAAGTTCATCTATAAAATTAATAAGACCCATCTTGGTCAGCATAAGAAAATCACTGGAAGCAGTAGAGCAGAGCTCAACCACCTAAGAACATGTATATAATAGTTGAATCATTTACACATAAAAGAATAATAAATAAGCGGTCACATAAGGAGCAAACCCAGGAATATACTTTTTTTAATCATAAAGTGCAACGAAGCCATACGTTAAATAAGCTCAGGGGTGTGAACAATGTAGGAATATTGTTCATATTAATGTGATAAAGAAGCATGAGTGGATCAGGATCCACTCAGTGTATCCACTGAGTGTATCGGCCTTCAAAATTTAGATAAAATAAAATGAAAAATATGTATGTTTGTTTTTTGTTTTTTTTTTGTTTTTTTTTTATTTTTTATTTTCCTATCTTCTGTATACTAGTTACTGTCATAACCAAAAATAGTATTCCTCTTGTAAACTTAAAGGTTAGCAAGGAGTGCAAGATATTAAAAATTTGAGATTAAAGTAAGTACATAGCTACTGAGTGGTTACATACATTTCACATTGTATTGATCAGATTCAAATGATCGCCTTATACACCAGGTGTAGTAAAGTAATTCCACGTTCGTGTTGCCTAACATTTCAGAAAAGTAGAGGTACAATAACAATTAATCTTGCGTAGCCACACCCCTATGTTCAGAAACGTGGATGCATATGTGTTAGTATGTACATGCGTGTAAACAAGACTGATATGAAAAATAGAGAAGTCTGTTACAAAACTCTATCAATCAGCATCGAAATACACGCCCAGTCGGGCGCTTCAGCAGAGTATCAGGATAAAATTATGATAAACAAGAGTGGAGTAGACACACCCCTCTGATTAGAGAGTACATGATATATGCAGTGACGAAAGTTTGACAAGTTTGACGGGGGGCCCGGGCCCCCCGGGCCCCCCCCCCCCCTGGATCCGCCACTGTTGTTATCCAAGGATGTTTGGGGGTTTTTCTATTATTTTTTACTTTACCTATGGGAATATTTTTGTCATAATAATGTTGTAATTTATTATTCAAGAGATTATATGATATGTTCGCGTCAGCTTCATTGTATACATCCTCCCACCCCTCAATTAATAAGTCTTGCTTCATTAATTCAATATTACGTTTAGATTCTTTTCGATATGTACGTTGGTTAAATGATTTGGGGCATGGTAGTTTTAATTCACAAGTTAAAAATATTGGTAAGTGGTCTGAAACTTCAGAGCATAGAATTCCTCCTATCATTTTGTTATTCATGTTGTTATGTACGTTGGAAAAAATGTTGTCAATTTGAGTTGATGAATATGGGTTAATTCTGGTGGATTTATTGATGAATGAATGGAAGCCGAATGAGTACATAAGTTTCATAAAATTGTTTGAGTTATTATTGACGACTGAGGGTAAGATTAATATAAAAATTTCCAAGAATAAAAGTATGCTTATTTTCATTACCTATTATATAGAGATATTGCTCAAGTTCCTTATAAAATAAATCAAGATTAGAGCCTGGCGGTCTATAAATTAAACCTATGATGATATTCTTAAATCCTGTGTTTTCAATTTCAATGAATAAAGTCTCTGCATGTAACAGTTTCACATCGGAACGGATCTTAAATTTCAGTTTTTCAGCAATGTAGAAGGCCATGCCTCCGCCTCTTTTTCCTTTGCGATCTGCCCTTATCAACTTATAATTTGGTAAATTAAACAAATCTGGGGAATTCTCATGTAGCCATCTCTCGCTAATACCAATAACAGAGAATTTGAAATTGTTTAACGTGTGTAAGAGATTTTCAAAATATTCGAAGTTTCTATTCAGACTTCTTAAATTTGCATGTAAAAGGGAAATATCATTTGGATTACTATCAAACATGTTATTGAATTCTTGAGGTGTGTAGTATTTGCTATTATATGAATTTTCTATGTAATTATCAGGAATAAAAGAGAGTGACTCCATCAGAAACGATAAAATGTAAAGTACCAGATATTATGTAAGGGATCAACTGCAAGCGTGCTTGTGGTG
The DNA here is from genome assembly GCA_035222895.1 of Strongylocentrotus droebachiensis. Taxonomy (NCBI): domain Eukaryota; kingdom Metazoa; phylum Echinodermata; class Echinoidea; order Camarodonta; family Strongylocentrotidae; genus Strongylocentrotus; species Strongylocentrotus droebachiensis. The sequence goes on from JAVYIG010016763.1 coordinate 8,274, forward strand.
TAGGTGCGTTTGCAAGTGACTGAACGTGTGTTCGTGTGTGTCAGTGGTGCTGATGTGCAGTCAATATCAATATAAAGTTCATCTATAAAATTAATAAGACCCATCTTGGTCAGCATAAGAAAATCACTGGAAGCAGTAGAGCAGAGCTCAACCACCTAAGAACATGTATATAATAGTTGAAATCATTTACACATAAAAGAATAATAAATAAGCGGTCACATAAGGAGCAAACCCAGGAATATACTTTTTTTAATCATAAAGTGCAACGAAGCCATACGTTAAATAAGCTCAGGGGTGTGAACAATGTAGGAATATTGTTCATATTAATGTGATAAAGAAGCATGAGTGGATCAGGATCCACTCAGTGTATCCACTGAGTGTATCGGCCTTCAAAATTTAGATAAAATAAAATGAAAAATATGTATGTTTGTTTTTTGTTTTTTTTTTGTTTTTTTTTTATTTTTTATTTTCCTATCTTCTGTATACTAGTTACTGTCATAACCAAAAATAGTATTCCTCTTGTAAACTTAAAGGTTAGCAAGGAGTGCAAGATATTAAAAATTTGAGATTAAAGTAAGTACATAGCTACTGAGTGGTTACATACATTTCACATTGTATTGATCAGATTCAAATGATCGCCTTATACACCAGGTGTAGTAAAGTAATTCCACGTTCGTGTTGCCTAACATTTCAGAAAAGTAGAGGTACAATAACAATTAATCTTGCGTAGCCACACCCCTATGTTCAGAAACGTGGATGCATATGTGTTAGTATGTACATGCGTGTAAACAAGACTGATATGAAAAATAGAGAAGTCTGTTACAAAACTCTATCAATCAGCATCGAAATACACGCCCAGTCGGGCGCTTCAGCAGAGTATCAGGATAAAATTATGATAAACAAGAGTGGAGTAGACACACCCCTCTGATTAGAGAGTACATGATATATGCAGTGACGAAAGTTTGACAAGGGGTGAATGGTGAGGCAACTGTGAGGCCACAGCAAACATTATTAAGATACCTGTACGTGCCAAGTCGGGCATTAGGAATTACAATTCAAGTAAATCGTATAAAATAGTTGAGATTGTTAACAATACAAAAGGGTAGATTGGGTCAGTCTTCTGCATTAAAAGCCTATAGTGCATGAGTTGCAGAGATAATTGAAAGGGGAAAAAAACGCAGAATATAGAATGCGATCCGCATTGTAGTATGCACATTCAATAAATCAGTGTAATTTATTCTGTACGTTGTGGTATCATGGATCTACTACTCTGAATCAACACTTGTTTGCCCTCTCGAGTATATCAACTGAGTATCATAACAAGAAGGGATTGATCGTGCGTGTACAGCCACACCCTCTCTGATCAGGCACTTAATTGGATGCATGCTTGTTTTCATTGTAGGGACTGATTGGCCAAATAATAGAGTTTTTACAAAGCTCAGATCAATCAGCTTTGAAATACCCTGCATCAGGCGCGGATCTACGGGGGGGGGGGGTTAGGGGGTTTAAACCCCCCCCCCCCCCCCTTGGGCGGCCGGAAAAAAAAAAGGAAGAAAAAAGAAGAAAAAAAGAAAAAAAGAAAGAAAAAAGAACGCACGCTGGAGAGAAACTCTTTCAAGTGCAAATATTGTGAGAAGATATTCGACTCATCTGGTAACTTAACCAAACACATGATAACTCTGGATATAACTGTGTATTAAACTGTTACTTGATTTAAAAAGACGTTATCATGCACTGCTTTTTATGGTCTCCATTGTGTTAATAGATGCCAGGAAAACATCACTTACGGGGTTCAAATAAACACCCCAAAAAAAATCGGTTCGCCGCTTCGCGGCTCGTGGACGATGCTCCGCATCGTCATTATGTGGTCAAACCCCCCACTTAGCAAAAAGCTAGATCCGCCCCTGTGCATGTCGAGTATTTAGTAATGTATCAGTATAAGTGTACGTTAATCTCACATGGAATAGCTTGTATTATCTCACTTGTATTATGCTTTGCATGAGAAATAAAATCATTTGAATCATTTGATATTATTAAGTTAATTAATTAACTGTTAAAGTATATTTCAAAGTGAAGCTGAATTGGTATGATCGGATTTAATCTGAATTTCATGTTGGGGACTAAACTTACATTCATAGCAATTTTTTATCCTAAAAGGGCACTAGAAATGTCATAATAAGAATAAAAGAAATAATCATGCAGGTTTGAATGCATTTGCAAGCTTAAACAAGAACTTTTTACCACTTCTGATGCGTATTATTCTTATATATTAGTTTCATACTGTTTTAACATTTTGCTTGTGAGCTTTGGTGATTTTCATTATTTATATTTCCGTATACTATAGTATTACATTTTTATTGTGTTCAGAACCAGGATGAAAAACATATTTTGTATCTACAATGTATATCTGATTCTTGTTATCCTGATTACAAATATTTCAATTCTTATTATTCTGATTAAAAATATTTCAATAGAATAAAAGCTCAACTGTCCCTTTAATACATCGACGATGTCTCTACGCGCTTTTACTAATTATGATGATCCCGGTCATCCAGGGGCTTGCCCGTAAACAATGATTTCACATTCTCAACTCCCTGGGAGGGCATACACTCAAAAAAAAGTGTGCTAAATTTAGCACTTAAAGATTCAATTTTAGCACTTTTTAGGAGCTCGCATAGTGACTGCACTCGAAGTGCTGAGTTAGCACTTGCACCCGGGCTACTTTGCTAGCACCCAAAGGAGCTGACTGTTGTGCTAAATTTAGCACTTAAAGATTCAATTTTAGCACTTTTTAGGAGCTCGCATAGTGACTGCACTCGAAGTGCTGAGTTAGCACTTGCACCCGGGCTACTTTGCTAGCACCCAAAGGAGCTGACTGTTGTGCACTTAAAGTGCCAAGTTTTGCTCTCTTTTGGGTGCTAGCAGAATAGCCCTTGTGCAAGTGCTAACTCATGCGTTGTTTGACATGCCCCATCTACATTTGGTATGTGGTCAAGGTGGATGTCCTTCGTCATTTACCACTTTCAACTCTTACAGGAAACATTTATTAAACCAACATCCACAAGAAGAACCTGAACCTGAAGTTGTACAGGGTATGGAGGGTCTAGTTGATGCTGATTTGGGTGTTGCTGTTGGTGAAGTGCATAATCCTGCAGCAGATGATGCATTTGATGATGATGATGATAGGATAGGCCTACTACAAGAACAAGATGGAGCAATGCATAATGACAGTACAAGACACTATGAATATGACAGACAATGAAAGCGGACAAAATATACAGTTCCTTAGGTAGACAAAGGAACATCCCTTCACTGCTATTATGTAAAAATGTGTAGAACAGGTGTCACATGCATATTCACCTGTTCTACACATTTTACATAATAGCAGTCAAGGGATGTTCCTTTGTCTACCTGAGGAACTGTATATTTTGTCCGCTTTCATTGTCTGTCATGTTCATAGTGAGACCAGCTGCATTTTTCATTGGTTCTCTTTTATCAAACACCAACATGACCCATGCTATGACAAACAGAGTGTTATCTGCTGCAACAGCTTTGAATACTGATGTTGTTGACAGTTTAAGGAGCAAAGTTATTCAGACTTTTGAGGCCTTGGGTATTGACCTGGAGAATGAAGAATGTAAGAATCTCTTAGCTGAATTTGATTCAAAAACAAATATTCACAAGGTAACAGCTATTATACTAACCGACCAATCAGATCAGGTTATGCAGTCAGCACTCGATGTTAAGTGCTGCATATTGTTATAGCACTCGTTTTCTGCACTCAAATATTCAGAACGTTTCGGTTTCCTTGTTAAAGTTAACCCGTCAAGTGCTGATTTTGGCACTTCAAGTGTAGAATCTCACTCAGCACCCAACATTTAGCACCTCAGTTTTTTGCGTGTACCAGCCAGGCGCCATTTTACAGACGCTCACAATGCTTAGCAAACTACAATGACTTCCGCATCCTACCAGGTAGCCATTAACACCTGGGTCTCAAGTGGCAAATGTACATTAACGTTTTGACAAAGAACGTTAGTGCCGGGTTTATGATTTGAACCCCGCACCTTCTAATCTACAGTCTGTTGATCTATCAACTAGACCACATCTCCAAGAGCAAGACTAAGAGTAAGAGATGCTGTGATCATCAATTCCTTAATTATTTGTCTTGTTTGTTTTGTAATGTGAGATGATCCCGTCTCCGTCGGGCAGCCAAGAAGACAATTGTGAGGATCACAGTTAAACAGTTGGTAAAACCAAGAGCAATAAACACTATTGTATAGGATCCAGTCTTGTCCTTGATCATACCTACAAATAAGACGAAAAGTGAAAGAAAGAAGGGACTATAAAAACAACGGTTACACAGTTTTATGCTCCGTGACTTTTTAACAGACAAAAAGTAATATGTCTGCAAGGTTTATATGGGTTTGTTTTTTTAATGTAGATACAACAAACCATAACATCTTTACACTTGACATCTTCCATCCAATCACAATGAATAAGCAGTAGCTTGAAGTACCGAAGTGCTAACAACATGCTCGCTCGTCGTCCAGGATACTGGTTCTAAACAACAGACCCAGGGTGTGAGGTTCACCGCGAAATCATCCAAGCAACGGACCGGAGCATGGCTAATTCAGTGTTTGGGGCGTGTGTGATGACCACTCCATTGTTTAGCACAAAATTGGATGGAACCAGCAACTTTGACAACTTGGCAAGTAAGATGTAACACTTCGGTACTCTATAACCATCATCGCACGGGTTGAATTATTCTAGGGCCGGATTCTTAGGCTTGGAAATATCAGCTTTCCGGTCTATAAAATTTGCGCGCTAACAAAACAATTGACACTTTCAAACTCTCGATGATTACAATCAGACCACGTCGCATCTCGAATATTGGAATACGGATGCTCAAATATTGGTAAGTCATTCTCGGAGGCTGCAGCCCTTATAGTCACCCTACCTCGTACGCTTATGGGTATAACTGATCCTGCATTGCGTTGTTTTTAAAAAAATATTTATTATTCAACAGTATTTATTACAGTGTTTATATCATTTTCGTTGTGAGCATGAAGATCTAAGATGTCTGTGTAATTTCATACAATTTCAACAAAAACATCAATCTTTTATTGTATTTCCTATCTAAGTCAACTTATTAAAATCTAACTTTACTTGTGGCTTACCTGACAACAAACTTCCGACAATCCCTCCGATGCCGTACACCACACCAAAGATCCCTACGGCAACCGTGAAGTTTTCATTAGACACAGAGCCCTTGAGGAATGCAGCAGAAGATATTCCTGCGCTGAAGACGCACAACCCTTGGATAAACGCCGTGACGCACATGACTGGGAACGATGTTAGCAGTGGATCAATTAAGAAGGTAGTTGATGATATCACACTCAGGATCAGGGAAACGACAATAAAGTCAACTCTGAAGAAGAAGAGAATCGCAATGCATAGAATTTGCCCTAGGACGCCACCTCCACCTCCAATTGATGACAGCAAGACGGCTTTAGAACTTGGAATTCCGTGCCATATTGCTCTTGGAACAAGAAATAAAATCCATGATTGCACAACGAATGATGTGAGGAAAAGAATAGGAAGTGAAAGTAACAGGAGAGGTTCTTCCACAATAATGCAGTGCCAAAACCACTGCGAAAATCGTTGCCTCCAAGGTAAAACATCATGTTCTGCAGATACCCTCTCAGTGTGATCTTCTCGATATTGGCTAATTTCTTTTGACGATGAAGCTAGGTCGTCCGAGCTAACTATTTCACCATCATCTACAGTCCTAACAACACTCTTTTCATCACCATTAGGATCGATTAAAGGTTCTTGACAACCTTCTCTTTTCTGAATCCGTGTGGCTTTGCGAGAACCATTTACTGTCCTAAGAGCTATACTGGCAGGAATTGCATGCAAGCTGATCCCTCCAAGGATGAGCATGGCACCACTGAACCCATACGCATCTAGCGCCCTCTCAATGATGACTGGACCAACTAATGCACCTACATCGATTCCTAGACTACCTAAAGAGTTCATAAGTATGAATGTATCCTGGAAGTAGTCGTTGAGTAAGACTTTGGCTGGTAGGTACCCCATCGACAGTCCAAATCCTTGAGACAAGTATGTGGAAAGAAAGTAAATTATGAAAATATTATTGATCTTAGTAGAGTCTAAGTTTTCCAAACTTGGATACACTTCCATTTATTGCGATGGCGGAACATTTCCGGGGTGGGGGAGGAGGGGAGGGGTTGCAATAATTCATACAGGCTTCATCAAGCAACATTATTTTAAAAATGGCATGTCAAAATGTTTTGTGACAGATTGTGGTAACAGAGTGAAAGCGTTTGTATCACATGCAAACATTACGTCCGGCAAAATAATGTGAGCTTTACAAAATGATTGTATGCAAGATTTGCATTGTGTGCTGATGAGCATTGAGATAAGCAGTTGCTAAAAATTGGAGCCAACTTCCTTTTCAGAGAAGACAGGGGCCGGTGCAAAACCTCAACATTTCCCAGAATAATTGAATATCCCTCGGGCCATGAAAAAGGTGTCCCTTCACTGATTCAATTCACGGATGAAAAATGCCTGTCCTAACAAGGCAGTTACATATTCTGATCATTTATTTTCTGCCTTATGTGCCCATTGGACCTTACCCGTACCAATTATCATAATGTAAGGTCCCACTTTAAAAACAAAATCACATAATTTATTTATTGAATATAACAAGAGAAAGCATGTAAATGGAACATTCAGTCCTAGGCTACTGTCTGAATACACAAGACTATGGTGGCCCTGAAGGGACATCGCGAATAGACTAAATCGTGAAAAATATGCGATAAAATTCACGATATCGTCAATTTCATCGCATATTTTTCACGAAGAAATTCACGAAATTGACGATATCGTGAACTTTATCGTGACTTTTCACGATAAAGTTCACGATATCGTCAATTTTATCGTGTACTCTATCGTGTACTCTATCGTGTACTCTCCTGGCGGCGCGGGCGCTTTGTAAACAAAACCAGCCCTAAAGTTAGCTTGATTGAAGACGATTATTATGACGAGACGTTTTTACGATGATTTCTGTGAAAATGGTAGGTTTAACTTCATATTATGCTCTAGATCTATTTGTATTTTATGTTTGACAAGATAGGGATAAAAGTAATTGCACAGCGGAAAAATTACCCGGTAGACTGCAATTAATGGTCTAGATGCACTCAATGCATTTTCCCATACATTCATTTCCATGTTGTAATATCTATTGAGTAATGTAATTGATCTAGATGATAGATCTAGGTCTACTTTTATTAGTAGGCCTACGTACTAGCACACTCAATTTCTCAAACTGATTCAACAAAGACTGACAGAGTCGATGTAGAACTAATACTAACTAATACTAGGTAGCAGCGGCTAGCAGAATATTACTAGTAGGATCTAGTAGCATTCTAGTAGTGCACTAGCTGCAGGCTATAGAATAATGCATGATTGTAATGAATACACCAGTTTACAGTTGTATCAGTGCACATGCGCAGACAGTTGACCTCGGGTCAGTGGCCCCGGAACAGGGCCAAATTGGCCCTGTTCCGGGGCCACTGACCTCTGACCTCTGGTATTTATGCGTAAATTAAGATTGCGCCCATGCAAATGATGATACGCGCGCACAACGCAGCGCGCAGGCAGTGATATCATCATAATTTGCATGGGCGCAATCTTAATTTACGCATAAATACATGACCTCTAGGTCATTGGCTTTGTTTAAAATGGCGCACACAGTTTACAGTTGTGTGCGCCATTTTAAACAAAGCCAATGACCTAGAGGTCATGTATTTATGCGTAAATTAAGATTGCGCCCATGCAAATTATGATGACATACTGCCTACGCGCTGCGTTGTGCGCGCACATCATCATTTGCATGGGCGCAATCTTAATTTACGCATAAATACCACTGACCCGAGGTCAACTGTCTGCGCATGCGCACTGATACAACCGTAAACTGGTGTATAGTATTGAAGATGATTTAGTCGTAGGCTCTATGGCTCCAGTGATTATTGCATTGGCAGACATTTTATTTTTAATATTTTTTTCAATGCTTGCAACAACATAAATTATTAATTAAGCTAGGGCCTAGCCAAGGTCACTCAAGTAAAGCATAGTAGTAGACAATGCTAATGCGTATTGACCTCTATAGCGCTGCATACGTGCTGAGAGATTACCAGACAACTCGCCACAAAGACAACCCGCCACAATACCCTGGACATCTCGCCACAATACCCTGGACAACTAGCCTGTGGCGAGTTGTCCAGGGTGGGGTGCCTTTTCGGACAACTCGCCACACTTTTTCCCCCCTCATGATTTCTAGATCTAGATCTTTTTGGTTACTAAATGGTAATCAATAATACTGCTGATTTTTTTTTAGGGGGGGGGGGGAGAGTGGAAATTCGTTTTGACCCCCCCCCCCCCCCACACACACACTTTTTCGTTGGGAGTAGGGCGAGTCCCCTGCCCCCACTTCTGGCCCCTATGATTGCAAGAATTGCTGGATTTCTTAAAAAAGGGGCACCTACAAAGGGACACATCAACACTAATAAAAACCATTTTTAGATATTTGTCTATAGGCCTACGCCTTCGTCAAGATTGTGAATACACTACCACGAATGACATCAATATTTGTTTATTTCTTTACGTGGAACAACATATTGTTTAAGCAACGTACTCCGCAATTTGGTGTGATGGATTGAATATCGATTTTGGAGCAAGGAAGGAAAAAGTTTAAGGGCCCATTTGAAAAATTACATGATGAATATTAAGGACAATCTAATGAAGAAAGACAGAAAAGTTCTTTTATGTAATTATGAGTAACATTATAATTAAAACATCTGAGAAAGAAAAGTAGGCACTTGAAAAGGACATGTACAAATGATAAGGGGGCACTTTAGGGGAACCTGAAAAAGTGGAGGCACAGTGCCCCCCCCCCCCCCCAACCAAGAATACCGCATGTGACTGTGGGCAAAAGTGCGAAACTAACCCAGAAAATCTAGAAATAAACCACATTTCAATTTTATTTCGCGGGTCAACTGCCCCCTCTCCCATTAGTACGCCAGTGCTTCCAGTAGGCCTATCCTTCCATGAATTCCTACCATTAAAAATTATCAGAAGGGAAAAGGACATGTACAAAGGATAAGGGGGCACTTTAGGGGAACCTGGAAAAGTGGGGGCACAGTGCCCCCCCCCCCAACGAAGAATGCCGCCTCTGACGAAACTAACCCAGAAAATCTAGAAATAAACCACATTCCAATTTTATTTCGCGGGTCAACTGCCTACCCCCCCCCCCTCCCCCCCCCCCTTATTAGTACGCCAGTGCTTCCAGTATCCTACCATTAAAAAATGTCTGGGACAGAAAAATGCAGCTGTTATAGACCTCTATCTAAATACCGAGAAGTTATCCTGATGATCTGGCGATCGTACGCCCTTTGGTTTGTCAAAAGTATATTATTGTTGCAAGGGAAATCAGCTCTGTTCTTTATTCTTTGTAATGACTGTGTTTATAGAAAATCATGAAAAATGACAATTTCATATCATTTTAGATCTAAAAATCATGAGGGGAAAAAAGTGTGGCGAGTTGTCCGAAAAGGCACCCCACCCTGGACAACTCGCCTGTGGCGAGTTGTCCAGGGTATTGTGGCGAGATGTCCAGGGTATTGTGGCGGGTTGTCTTGGGGCGGGTTGTCTTTGTGGCGAGTTGTCTGGACCCCGTGCTGAGAGGTCAATCGATTGCACACAATTACACACTCGTGCACACAATGAGTACGAAGTGGCTGATATGATCGGCAAGTTTGACAGTAGACTCACGATTTGATTTTTCAAAGAATTTTTTCTAACATCGGTTAGTTGAAAAGACTATTTTACTGCTATAGGTGTCATCATTTGTCATTAAAGTACCAATTTATTTTTAGTGATCTCAGTTGAGTTTTGTACAGTGTTGTTTAAAATGTTGAGAATCAATAGAGGTAATTAATACAAAAAAGTACACTAATGCTGCTATGTGTGACCTAGGTCGGATATTGTTTCCAGAGTGATGGTACAGTTACTGCAACTGCAGAGCAGGGTTTGAAAGATATTCATTTAAAAAAATTAATTAAACTCGTACATGGCCAGGCCCATGCATGCAGACACAGACTGTTAACCGTGGTAACACTAACAATATGTAAAACTGTATCGGAGCTTGGAGATAATTGATAATTTATCACACTGATGCAGTGATAGATCTAAACTTCTGAAGCAAAATCAAACTTGTATTCAATCCTGAAAATCTCTCTGCCAAATAATTTTCTAAAGTCTGTTTCTCTGTGTATTAAAAAAAAATGTATTCTTTATGTTATTATTGCAGGAGCTACTGACTACAAGCATGAAATAGATGTGACGCAATTGGATTTAATTGATCAACAGTACTGTTTGGCAATGGGAGAAAGTGGTAACGGGAGGACCTTTGCTTATTTGGTCCATGGGCGTCGATCTGTAACTGATACCTATTCATCAGGGGGGATGATCTATTCATTCACCCCCCCCCCCCTGATGAATAGGTATTACGTAAGGATCGACACCCATGATTTGGTCCTCCTCGATTTGGCACCATTCAGTATCCAGTGATATTTTTTTTGTATTGTGTTGTTTCGGCAATATATCAATAAAGCAACAGTTAGACCGACTTGCCTGCATCATCACTTTTGTGCTGAAAACCTTATTTTGGCTGTTTGAAGGTCGCCATTTTCCTTTTTTATCGTCAACATTGACCTTCCGTGTCTTCATTCATCATCAGAACTCTACCTTTGACATCGACCATTCGTTTCTTCGTTCATAATCATCATGATAACTTTACTTTCGCCATCATCGACATCGTTTCTTTGTATGAAGACCACGCCATCTTTCTGTTTGACAGTATACAAACCCCAGTTTGCATATTTACACCGTCGATTTCCGTTCTTTGTTTGAAGGTCAGGATTTACGCTTACCTTCCACATCGTCAGAAACTTTGCTATTCTTTTCCACATCGTCTCTTCTTGCTTCTTCGACATCGTCAGAAACTTGGGTCTTCTTTTCCACATCGTCAAATCTTGTTTCTTCGAGATCATCAGAAACTCTACCTTTGTCGTCATCGACAGAATAGACCCTAATTGTTTCTTTGACATCGTCGGTTCATCATCATTGACAATAACATCAACGCATTTGACAAGTTTGATGATAGATGTAGTGTAATTTGAAAAGCGGCAGTCTTTCGTTTTATAAATAGACTTCCTTAATTGTTAACATGTGACTGTTATTGAAATATTTCCCGGCCAGATTTTAGCACGGATTTGAATAAACGCTCATGGTTTAAATGATATATCTTGTGTCCACTACTTTTTATTATAGCTGTCTGGTCTCTTGTGAATCTCAGTAGAAAGAAAAGGAAGAATTAAATTAGGAATTAATTGGGATGTTGACCAAGTTACGATCATCGATCATGATCATTCAACTCCTAATCCAGTTCTTGCCAAAACTCTATATGCAGCAACATCATTTCAAAAAGCCACAAACATGCTCTGAAGCACTCATTTTTATGGTAATTTGATCCAATTATTGTATCTTGTTTGATTGTGTTTGTTACAAGGACACGTCTGTATAATTTCTGAACGTATTTTACACCGTATCAAAGATTGCGGTAACTTCTTCCTTTTCAATATACTGCTCTAATGGAGCTCTCACACTCTGCCGTGTAGGCCTACCGTCCACCTGCCGGGCTTTTAAAAAAAAAAACAGAGTCCAGAACGTTGGGTTTTGAGCGAACTTGTCCCCGGCCGCCAAAAAAAAATTCATAAAATTAATCTTTTCACCGTTTCGTTGCCATCTTCTGACCGTTCTCACCGGGCGCATACCGGGTGTTGAACGTGCTTCTACCGTCTTCACCGCCCACATTGACTTTTGTTGAAAATTTTGTCCGTTTCCATACCGGGCCCATACCGGGTCTCGAACGTGTGCACCGGGTTTGTAGCAGCCACCTACCAGTCACTAAAGGCCCTTTTACACTTTCACGGATCGCATCACGGATCATCCCGGATCTTAATCCGGGGTGTTCCGGCGTGCGACACCACGATTTCTTCTCGATGCCGGTGTGGATACGTTCCGAACTAGGTGTATACACGGGCAAGTACGGTGTCTCCACGGACAGACAAGGTAGCAACGCGGACCACGCCGGAAACGCATACGGAGCTAACAAGGATTTCAAGGAAGAGCACGGAGGCTACTGGGTACTTTTACGGTCCTTACACGGAGGTGTACGTTGTCTATTGGGATATCTCCGGAATGTTGACGCGTGACTTGAGCTTGTAGGCGCTCATTTGATATACGGAATTTCAAACCCGGATGAAACCGGTGTTAATACGGACCTCCCGGTGTCTACACGGACTGTCCCGGATGTATTCGGCGGCTACACGGAGGTACACGGTGCCTACAGGGAAGAGGACGGATTGTTTCATCCGTGAACTCCGGGATGAAAAATTAAGCAAGTTTAATTTTTTCCCCAGATATGCCGGTACGCCAAGGATCACGCCGGATGCCTCCCCGGTGTATACACGGTAATGCCGGAGATAACACGGATGATCCTGGAGCGACGATCCGGGATGATCCGTGATGCGATCCGTGAAAGTGTAAAAGGGCCTTTAGCGTCCCCTCACCGCTCGGAGCGTCCTGTGAGTGAGTCCCCGGACTGCTGGCGTTCATGACACGTTCACAACCCGCTTACAACCCGTTGCAGACGGTGGATTTTTGTTTGCCCGTTCATCACCGTTCTGTAACGGGTTATGAGCGTGTTGTGAACGTGTTCATACAGTGTGACCGTTTTCATAACGTATTCATACCGTCCTCATACCGTTCAACACCGTCCTCTTGCCGCTTACTTGCGGCCAGCCGGCCAAAGTTTTGAACATGCCCAAAACTTTCGCCGGGTCCCACCGGGTGTAAATAAGCGTCAACGCCCTATTAACGTGTTGCCCGCTTTGATAACGAACCACCGTGTGCCCGCGCCGTTCTCCACCGTCCGCAGACATTTTCGCGCACGGTGGCACACGGTAGGCCTACACGGCAGAGTGTGAGAGTCACTTAAGGATAAGCCAGGTTTGGAGAGCCACAGCCTTCTGAAGTCTTAATAAATGCATATTCCACATTCTTACTCTTTTTCTTCCTGTTTCTTGATCCCCTCCTTTTCTTCTCTTTTCTCCCTTCTTTTTATTCTCTTTCTTCTCTTTTCTCCCTTCTTTTTATTCTCTTTCTGTCTATTTTTCTTCTTCTCTTTCTTCTCCTACCCCTTTTCCTCTCATTCTTTTTTTCTTCTTCTCCTTCTGCTTCCTACCATTCCGTTTTTTGTTATGCTTAATTCATCATTCATACTTTTTCTACAGCTTTTGTATGAATGTAGAGTTCAGATAAAATCAATTTGTTTTCTCTCTATAATGTTATTTACACATATCAGTCACATATATTGTTTCTAAATTCTATTTATTCATTTTGAATGCATGTAACATTGTCTGTTTGGAGCCACAGTGGCATTGATCTGTATTACTTTGACATGGAGTCAGGGCCCTTGTGACCCCAAACAGACGATATGTTAAACGTGTCTGTTAATATTTGTCTACATTATGCATCACAAATTCCATTATGAATAATATGAAGTATTAGCCCTGCATTGTTAATAATAAAACATGACCTGGGCTTCTTCTCTTTTCTACTTGTAGTATCTATACAAGTGTATGTACTATAAGCATGATTGTTAATAAAGTGATATTGAAACAAAAACTGCTGCAAAATTTAAGAAACTGAAATTGGGGTTTTCTGCCTACGACAGTAAACTCAAATAGGGCATTCTGTCATCAATATTCATCTTCAAACATATTTGTTTTAAAAATATTTGCAGAAATGTGTGTTCATTTTTGCCACAAAATTTGGGCTGCTAAAGCCCCGGTCCCATATAAAGCCGGACCAGCACGGACGAGCACGGACCACTCCGGACCATCCCGGACCATGGTCTGGGGTGATCCGGGATGGTCCGGGATGTTTTGTTCAAAAAATCGCAACCGCCGACCGTCTCCCCGGACCCAACACGGTACCACTACGGACCGCCCCGGACATAGCCCCGGCAGCAGTACAGATCATTCCAGACCCAGCACGGAGCCGCCACGGACCGTCCCGGACCACCCCGGTGCCAACACGGTGCCAACACGGATCATCCCGTGCTGGTCCAGGGTGATCCGTGTCGCCACCGTGCTGGGTCCGGGATCATCCGTAGGGGCGCCGGGGTGATCCGGGGTCAATAACTCACTCCCGGACTGCCACGGATCAACACGGACCGCCCCGGCGCCACTACGGATGACCCCGGACCCAGCACGGTGGCTACACGGATCACCCCGGATCAAACTATTGTCCCGGACCGTCCCGGACCACCCCGGCAGTTTTCGACCGTCAAAAACATCCGGGGTCGACTCCCGGACCGCCCAGGACCATCCAGGACCATCCAGGACCATCCAGGACCATCCAGGACCATCCAGGACCACCCCGGTGCCAACACGGTGTCAACACGGACCGAATCCCGGATCACACCGGATGGGGTCCGGGATGGTCCGGGACGTATATGGGACTGTAGCTTAACACTTTACATTTCTTGAAACCTCTCAAAAACTGATTACACTTGAAACGTGTAGTGTTTGTTGACACATGATTATGGTAACATTTGTTAGGTTATTTTAATATAAACTGTATAAACAAGTATGAACATAGGAAAAAAGATCTGTAGTTGATACACACATGCTTTTGTAATAGATTTTCAAGAACATTTAAACAAATGTGCTTAAAGGTAAAGACCAGTATTGGCAACGCCCCAATTTCAAAAAATGAAATGGAAGCTCTCATTACCAATCATGTGAAAGAATATGTTTTGACTAATACATGATGATAACAAATTTGCCGGGAAACTGCCTACTAATTCATATATTTGGTAAATTTATCTCTCTCATGGTCTGGTGAGAGAGATAGGGTAGTCCCATATACATCTTTCTGTGTATAGTGCTTGTAACTTTACGAAGAATGGGCCAAATTTCTTATCATTTTGATGATTCCAGAACCTTGCAGATGCTAGATGCTAGATGATCAACCTTTTCTGATCGATTCCACAACGTTTCTTTCACAATGCAATCGCATGACCATTACTGGTCTTTACCTTTAAAACGCCCATCTATTCAGTGTGAAAGACAAAACAGAAGAAGTACATTTAATAACATAATTGGCGGTAATGCTTATTTGCAGGGGCGGCGTTTTCTTTTAATGACCGGGGGAAGAAATGCGAGGGACGGGGGAGAAGTGGCGTATATTGAACAAAAACGTTGGGGGGGGGGGGGGGAATCCGCATCCCCACTCTAACATTATACATGCAGGCCTCGCGGAACGTTTTTCATAGAGGGGGAGGCTAAAGTATTTTATTAGGTGGAGCAAAGCGAGCATAGCAAGTGGAGCGTAAATTGGCGTGTAGTCCAGGGGCGTAGGCCCATGAAGCTCAGGGGTTTTAGGCATTTAATAACGGTCAGATGAGCATCCAGGGGCTCGTCTTAGAGCCCCTGGTGGGGTCCAGAGGGCAGGCCCCCGGAAGCTCAGGGAAAACCATGCCATTTCAGCAACATTTGTAAATCACTGGTATCGAGTTAGAAATAAATCAAGTTTGAATTTTATTAGGGGGGCTACTGCCCCCAAGCCCCCCCCCCCCCCCCCCCCCATCATAACGCCAAGGCGAGGGAGCAAAGTGAACAAGAGGGGTAGAGGTTACGGAAGTGACAATCCCCTCACAGGTTTTTGAAGTTTTGTTGTATTAACAAATTACATACTTTAATTAGCAAAATAATAGTATAAAACAAGCAATATACCTTTTTCACACTTCACTTTTCTAGAATATTTACTGTACACTTCGAAGAATATTATGCGGGGGAGCGTAGCTCCGGAGCGAGAAGATTTTTTGCATTTTTATTTGTCTAAACGCTGCACTCTAGGGCCCTCCGGAGCCTAAAAGTTTGTTGCAGTCTTTAGTCAGTATTTGCTAAACACTTTTTTTCTCACTTTTTCAATTTTTCAGGGGGGGACGATCCCCCCCTAAAAAAATTGAGGGGGGGGGGGGACGTGTCCCCTCTCGTCTCCAAGGGATCGCCGCCCCTGCTTATTTGAGAATGGAAAATTGCAAACATATGAGTATCTTATATGGCATCAAATGACCATTTGCTTAGCAATGTGAGAGCTGAACAATTGCTAAACAATTTACATGTATAAATAGTGGAGAGAAAACTTTGGAATAAATGCAAATATTTTTTCCCCTTAAACCATAATTGCGTATCAATATCATTTCAATACCTTCATTACAACATACCGGTACATGTCTAACAATAGATCAATGGACCTTGTATTTAACAGGGCCTGTGAAATTAGTGGCCACATCAATTACTATACTATATTACTATATTATCACTTGTGCCCTTGGGTAACTACATCGAAAATGTACCACAGATGATTATTTTTTTAATATATCCCCCCCCCCCTCATGCATAAACATCTGGCAACACTACGTACAAGAGACATAAAAGTAATAATTTTCCACAATCCAGACCCTTAGGGGAGCACTGCCCCTGAGTCCTCATGAGGGGCAAGGTAATCAATGCAAACAAATTCAGATCCCCTCTCAAATGTCAAATTTTATTGAGTGCCAGCATTAAAATTTAGAATCAAAGTAAAGAAATTGCTATATACATGTATGGACATTTTCGGGGGTTCCGTTGAGGGGCAACAACCTATCATTTCTCATGAATGATCCCTGCCAAATTTGATTAAATTCTGTTGTGTATTTTTTCAAAGAAAAATTGAACAATTAACCTTAAGCTTCCTGCTGTAATATGTGCCAGAGGTATAAAAGTAAAGCTAATCTTTACTAAAGACCCCCCCCCCCCAAAAAAAAAAAAAAAAAAAAAAATATATATATATATATATATATATATATATATATATATATAAATAAAAATAAATTTTAAAAATCCTCATATTAAAGGTACTATGTCCCTTTTGCAGCCAACCTCAAATTCTGTAGAACTTTGCAGGAATTATGAATATGTCATGTATGTCCTCACTGTAAAATATAAACGTTAGCAGTGTCCTAATATTCAAATTATGCAAGGAAACCCGTTTACTTGCTAGACTTCACTGTCAGACACTATTGAGTGACTGACTGGCTTTTTTTTTCTTCTCTGGTAATAACATACATGAAATGAGCTGTAAAGGGTACATGAGCATTTGTCTACATCAATAACCCACTTCTTGTGATGGCCAAAATTAAACTGATTGAATCTTTGCGCAGCATAAAACATATGACCATTCGGTACAATGGTCTGAAAATCAAGACTGTTACTTATTGGCCCATTTGAAGACTTTTTCAAGCCCCACTTTCTTTAGGGCAATGAAAATCTTAGAATATGTAGTTGTGATATATAATTTCCAAACCGGAATAGCTAATTGGTCGATTTTAGTCAAGAAACACCGTTTTATAGCTTAATTAATATATTGACCTTGAGAGGGAGTATATACAACATAAAAAGTTAATTATTTACAATTTCATAACTTTAGAATCGATTCAACCGCGACAACGTTCACTGAATATTGTAGGATAGTATATGCTTCCAATATGTTTATTTGAACCAAATTCATGACCCCATACCAAAACTTTGTAATACCTTTAATAAGAAGCTCTGAATGTACACAATTTATTGAGCTGCTTAAACAGTTAAATAAGGGCATTACAAGGACATAATTTTGGTAAGGCAAACAGCAATTTGCATTCCTAAAATTGAATTGGTAGTACAAATTGCATATTACAAAAATGACGAGATCTTTTCTGTTCTGAAATTGTTTGCTTAATTGTTTCGCATGTTTCATATTATTGTCCTCTGTTTCTCGTATTATTGTAATGCTGGTGGGAAGCATATTTCCACATTGTGGACAAATACATCAAATCAATCAATCTTGAGTGTCCCATTTGAGATTGGACTGCATAAACACTCCGAGCAGCTTGATGACATTGCAGTGTTGGACAGTGTGATCAGCAAGGATAAGGCGAGAGGGCATCGGACAAATAGCTCAGGCAATGTCCTTTTCTCAGATGATTCTGGGCAGTGGCGTTGATGTCTGAGGCTTCTACAAATGCGCTTCACCTGCCGAACACTATAAAGGGACAGATAAATATATCACAGTTTAAACCCTAAATACAATTAAACATATACTATAATAATATTCCACCCAGCAACGCTTACATGTGCAAAACATCATATAATGATACATAAACAGGAGCCCCCAACAGTTGATTTAACATTATGCAATAGCATTATCAGATATTTTATGAGCATGCCATTCAAAGCAATGATACATGAGGGTTGGTTTTATGTTATTAAGAAATGTTCCAGGTTTTTGAAAGATTTATATTTCGGGTTAGGTACATCCATGAATAAAATTAGAAAAAATACAAAAACATTACGTATAAAAAAATTGTTTCATAGTTCATACCTCTCTTCCTGATGCCATCTCGACAATGCTCCATGAATACCCTGCTACCGTAAGAGGCAAAGACTGGTAAAGTACTGTGCATTATAGAATTTGTGAAATCAAGGAGGAAAACAGTTTTTTTTTTTAAACTTAGAAAAGCATCCACATATACATTAAATAACTGTTTTCACATCTATTATATCAAGTGGTTAGCTTTGAAATACTAGTTACTCATGTGTTAAGATCCTACTAATGGTTTACACATAAAGTGAAGTATTGCAGAACGCTTTTGGGGTTCAAATCAAATGAATTGCACATTTACAATGACTTGACAATATGTATGACTTGAAATATTTCAAAGGTCAGACATTTAGGTCTGTGACATTGTTCCTGATTAAAAGAACATTAAGACTCGTAAGCATACCAATATAACCAGTACAGTTCTCTTGATGCCAATATTATAGAAATGGTAACCTCGCTAGATTCATAATGCAGAATGAGGATCGCTATTCATAATGCAGGAAGAAGGTTGCTATTCATAATACGGGAAGAGGGTCGCTATTCATAATACGGCCCACTGACAAGTCACGAATTGGCGTGGGGTCCAGGGGCGGAGCTCCAGAAGCTCAGAGGTTTTTGGGCAATAAATTGCGGTCAGATGATCATATTTTGATACCTTATTTGTGACACTGGCAGGACATGAATTGGCATGGGGTCCACGGGACGGAGCCTCCAGAAGTTCAGCGGTTTTAGGCATTTTATAACGGTCACATAAGCATGCAGGGGCCCGCCTTAGGGCCCCTGGTGGGGTCGATGGGTGGAGCCCCCAAAGCTCAGGGGTTTTAGGCATTTAATAAAGGTCAGATGAGCAAATTTTGACACCTTATTATTTTTTGACAAAGGCAGGTCACTTTTCTTTCTTTCTTTTTTCATGAATTTGCCATTTTCCAAAAACGCATAAATTTTAGCTCTCCTATTTCCCTTTCCCTTCCTTCCCCCCCCCCCCCCCCCGTTTTGGGGGGCGGGGGCGGGGAAGGGGGGAGGCAAGGGCTTTTTGCCCCCCCCCCCCCGAACTACAACTTGTTGGCGGGAAAAAATTGCAACTCTTCTTCCTCTTCTTTCTTTCCCTTTCTCCCCTCTTTCCCTTCTCTCTCTCTCTTTTTTGTTGCGGGGGGGGGGGCAAGGCCCGCTGGCCCCCCCCCCCTGGATCCGCGCCTGGTTATATACCATCTTTTCATAAATTATACACAATATAGCAAGATATATTTTCCATATAAGTAAGGAAGTTAGATTTTCAAGATTTTCAGCCATTAAGATTACGCGAACGATGGTGTACCCTGTATTACCGGTATGTCTTTTTTAAAAGTATATTGTACCTTTTATCTTTGATGATTATATAGGGACATCCCCATTACCTTCATGTAGCTTATGAATCTGCCCCGCTCCTGTGGTGACAAAAAATACGGTACAACCCAACACACATATAATCCTATTCACCTATTGTAATTTGTAAACTTGATATCAACCGCGACAACGAATACTGTAGAATTGCATATGCTTCCAATATGTTCATTTGAACAAATTCATGACCCATACTAAAACTTTGTATTACCTTTAATATAATTTTGTTTACTTATTTAATTTCTATGAATAGCGACCCTTTCTGTATTATGAATAGCGACCCTCTTATTGTATTATGAATAACCACCCTCTTCTCGTATTATGAATAGCGACCCCCTTCTCGTATTATGAATAGCCACCCTCTTCTCCTTTATGAATAGCGACCCCCTTCTTCGATTATTAATAGCGGTTCTTACATGTATGAATAATGACCCTAATGAATAATGACCCTTTCTCAAATTATGAATAGTGGTCCTTATGAATAGCGGTCCTTATGAATAGTAAGCAGATCTCATTTTAACAGACCTTTAGATGAGCATACATGTGGTATGTACACTGCATTTCAATTTTTAAACAAAAAGGGTAACTGCCCAATTCTCCATTGACAAATCTAACAGGTCTTAAAAATAAAGTAGTCCTTTTTATATTTAGACTGGTGTCTATTGGACATTTCTAGTTCATACCTTTACAAATAAAAGTATTTCTTGTGCAAGCTTCATTTAAGGTTCTTGTTAACATTGTTCAGATGAGAGAAAATGGTGATAAGGTAGTGACTTCAATGCTCGATATACATTTAAAGATAATCTGAAAGTTTGAGTGAAAACAGGCTATCATTAATGATCAAAACGTGAAAAAAAATATCTGATTAATTCCGGAATTCTCCCAAATATATTATCGTATGTATCAACTAGGTTTTTAGCAAGGACAATTTTTAAAAAAGTATTACAAGCCGTTCGACTGTAGTAACACTCCTTCATAAAGAAAACAACATATTAGGCCAGCCCCCAGGGGTTGTTAAAGAGAAGGGAATGCGAGGGATATGAAGGGAAACAACATCAGTGTCTGTAACAGCAGCTTAGCAATCTATAACCCATCATTATCTAAGATAATTTTTATTTTGTTATCATTTCAATGCATACACTCATTAAGGATACATTCAGCTTAGTTCCCATCATCCTGAGCTGGTTTGTATGGAGTGTTGATACATGCAGTTGTACTACAAGTTGTAGGGCTTGCTTGCATGAATGCCAACCAGGTAATCTGTTGAATGAATAATAAAAGAAACATATGCAAACAACATCTAGTGATAAACTTTGCACATT
>JAVYIG010016764.1:0-29593 GCA_035222895.1 Strongylocentrotus droebachiensis
GGGAGAAAAAGAGAGGGAGGAAGGAAGAGAGAAACAGGTGGGAGGGAGAGGATGGGAAAGAGATGCATAGAGTAGAGAGATGAAATGGTGTTTACTGGCTATAAATCCTTCCGTCACCAAACATTTTACCTTCTACGAAATGAGAATACGCCTAGATGAAAATTGGCCAATCAAAACGTCAGACTCAAATTACAAGCGAGATAAGCATGACAAGTCAATACAGTATTATGTAAAAGCATGCAGAACAAAAGACAGAGTAGTCGGTTAAGTGGAGACAGATATATGAAAATGAAAGAAATAAGGTTTCAAATCGTTAATATTTGAGATAGCTAGGTGTATATTTAAACCACAGCAAATATCAAGCAAGTTTCTCGTCAATTGTTGCTTTCATTGACCTATTGCCGAAACAAACGATACAAAATAATATCAATGCATGGTGCCAAATCTCACTCAATACTGGATGGTGCCGAATCGAGGAATACCAATTTTAGCGTATGTCCTCCCGGCACCCGTTTTTTCGTAGCTACTGACTAAAATATGGCAGGAAAAAATCCAAAAGATTGTTGTTGTTGTTGTTGTTGTTGTTGTTGGGTTTTAAGGCTGACCAATCTAAAAAGATTATTTCTGCCTGGCTGTGCTGTTTTTTTGTTTAGTTGTTTATCACTGATGATTAGATGGCGCTGTTTCTTTTCCTCTTCAGCAGGGGCGGCGATCCCGGGGGGGACGGGGGGACACGTCCCCCCCTCGATTTTTGTAGGGGGGGATCGTCCCCCCCGGAAAATTTGAAAGAGTACACAAAAATAATGTACAGTAAATACTGACTAAAGACTGCAACACACTATTAGGCTTTGGAGGGCCCAAGAGTGCAGCGTTTAGACAAATAAAAATGCAAAAATCTTCTGGCTCGGGAGCTATGCTCCCTCGCATAATATCCTTCAAAATGTACAATTAATATTGTAGAAAAGTGAAGTGTGAAACAGGTATTTTGTTTGTTTTCATACTATACTTTTGCTAAGGAAAATAATTTACCTTGACCCCTCTCGTTCACTATGCTCACTCACTCGTGCTTTGGGCATTCCCCCCCCCCCCCCGATAAAATTCAAACGTGGTTTATTTCTAATTCGATACCAGTTACTAATTTACAAATTTTACTGAAATGGCATGATTTTCCCCAAGCTTCCGGGGGCTCTGCCCCCTGTACCTCACTAAGGGCCCTAAGGCTTGTCCTTGGTTACTCAGCTGACCATAATTAAATTCCTAAAACACCTGAGCTTCCGGGGGCTCCGCCCCCTGGACCCCACCAGGGCCCTAAGCGGGCCTCTGGATAGTCATCTGACCATATTCAAAAGCCTAAAACCCTGAGCTTACGGGGGCTCCGCCCCCTAAACCCCACCAAGGGCCCTATTAGGCGGCCCCTGGATGCTCATCTGATCGTAATTAAATGCCTAAAACCGCTGAGCTTCTGGGGGCTTCGCCCCCTGGACCCCAGTACGATTAGTGACCTGCATGCAAGTGTCACAATATTAATAAGGTATCAAAATATGCTCATCTGACCCTTATTAAATGCCTAAAAACTCTGAGCTTCATGGGGCTCCGCCCCTTGACCCCCGCCGGGGCTTTGCCCCTGGACCCCACGCCAAAGTTACACCCAACTTAATTGCTTTGCTCTATCTGATCGCAAATACTTTATCCCCCCCCCCCCCTCCAACTTTGAAAAACGGTTCCGCGGGGCCTGCATGTAACATGTAAGAGCGATGATGATGCGGATTTTTTTCTCTCCTCCCCCCAAAACAACGTTTTGGCTCATTACGTCACTCCTCCCTCGTTCCTCGCATTTCGTCCCCCCCGGTCATGAAAAGAAATCGCCGCCCCTGCTCTTCAGTGGGTATCATGAACTGTGCAGCTTCCGTTTATTCCATGGTGCGGTCAATAATTTTAGGTGTCGACCATGAACAGGGTGCGAGTATTTTATTAATAATAGGGGTTAACTGTGCAGTGCTAAACTATACTTTTCGACGGCTCTGGCGCACCGGCCGCTCTGCATAAACTTTAAGCCAATCGCGTTGCTACAAATGTGACCAATCACAAGCTTTTCGTAAACGATTTTGACGAAGAAGCGGAGGGCCAAACAATTTAGCGCCCTCCGCGGTGAAACTTTGCAAAATTACATAATCTACCGATTCATCAACGGTTCTAGCCCCCGAACGCAAGTTGGCCATATTATAGTGAACTTCTAAAGCTGGTCTAGCTAATTGAAGTCAATCAAAAAACAAAAACAAAAAAAATTCTACTGCACCACGTGCATAAATATATTATTCTAGGGCAAACCATTATATTGGAACGAACTTCAATCTTGTTACAGACCTACATTATGATACAAGAAATATATAGCCAGTATATATATTTATCTTATCCAAAAAGTAAGCGACATTAATTGGCAATTGTTTTAATTATTATAATGGCATCAAAATATTGAAATTCCCTCCCTAATGGCTTAAAAGCACTACAAAATGTGCACATTTCGAAATAGACCTTGATTAAAGTACCTGTCTCTATAATTGAGACTATAGCTCAGAGAATGGAAACAACATGATAGGATAACTAGGCCTACAAGTATATGGCTAGCGTGTATACAGTGTGAGTCAATAAAAAGTTTACACCTAGAAAATTGCTAATTATTTTAAAAATCATCTATGAACAGTACATGATTATACATATTACGAAAGAGTGTTTTATCCCAAATCATTTGGTACCATTTTTGTGTGGTATGTGTTCACGCTTGGATGAACAGGAGGCATTGTTTGCGAGAGTGCAAAAACTGATTTGCGCCAAAGTTGCTTGTGTGATGTTTGAATAAAACAATTGGGATTTGGGTATTAATTCGGTCTTTGCAGATCCAAATAACATCCCTAACAAAATTAATCATGCCACACATATCAAATATTGAATATCAAATATCAACGTATATTTGTGCGCGCGTGTTTGTGTGTATGACTTTGCAAAAAGCATGTGCAATGTATTTCATTTGATACATTCAATTCATTCTCTCACTCCGCTAATCCAAACATAATACATGCTGTAGGCATCAATTTGGCGCAAGTCGATTTTTGCACTATCGCAAACAATGCCTCGTGTTCATCCAAGCGTGAACACATACCACACAAAAATGGTACCAAATGATTTGGGATAAAATACTTTTTCATAAGATGTATAATAATCTACTGTTCATAGATGATTTTTAAAATAATTAGCAATTTTCTAGGTGTAAACTTTTTTTTAACTCACACTATAAAAAGAGGTTTTAGCAGGCCAGGGGCTGCGGAGCGTCATTTAAAGTAGGTACCAACAAAAAGGGGCACTTTCCGGGAAAAGGGCACCGTTATATACAGGGGAAAACCTCGTAGCAAAAATATAAAATTTGTAGACATTGGTATAACATACTCCTACATTGTGATTATATTATCAGGGTTGATTTCAATGTTTGTTTCTGTCTTTACATGGTCCAAGATAACATGTACTTTAAGAAATGTACTTTGCAATTGTGTGTGATGGTATGAATATTGTGAGGTAGCAGTGCAACAAAATTGCATCTTATAGGAGGGGAAAAACATTCTGGTGGGGGTTTTAAGCACAATTTAATCATAAAAGAATGGAAAGATAATTATATCAACTTTAAATACGAGCGAGCGTAGTGAGCCAGATTTACGTGAAATTAAAGAAAACGTGGCTCTTAATCGCTTTAAATTAGGAGCACATTTTATAGGGAAAGGAAAAGGGGGCTATCAATATCCAAAGGGAAAATGACACTTATTTTAAATTAAAGAAAAGAGCACATGTCAAAGTAAAAAGAATTACCAGAAGTGAAAATGGGGCACTCCTCACACTTAATAAGGGGTACTCCCCAGAGATGAAAAAGTACAATCATGACAACGGACAAGGGGCACTTTTAAAGGAAAAGGGGCACTAACTTTAGAAAGAATAAGGGGCAGTGTAAAATAAAAGAGGCATTTATCAGAAATGAAAAAGGGCACTTATTACAAAGGGGGCACCTCTCAAATTGGAATAAGGGCCCTCATCGTAGATGAAAAGGGACACGTACAAGAATAAAAAGAGGGCATACAAAGAAAAGTAGGCTTGTCAAAATTATATAATTATTGAGGGGCACTTATCAGAGGTGCATGAGAATATACCAGTTCGTAGATACATTCTGAGCATGCGCAGATAAAGGTCACTTGATCAAAATGGTAAAACCCGGCTGAGACTAATACTGGATACATGCTCACGAAATTTATGTTATCATTATTCAAGCATGCACCTGTGATGCATTCTATTGAACACAGGTGGAAGAAATCTTTTCAAGAGGGCAACAAAGAATCACCTACATGACTTTATCTGTGATTATTCCAAAAGGCACAAAGTTAGATTGATCTATTTTTAATAATATGTGGATATTTGGGGTCATATGACCCATGTGCTAACTACGAACTGGTCTATAAGGGAGTTTACAGATAGCACATGGTACAAATGACCCCAAATATCCACAGATCTTTTACACATGGAGAAGTTTCACTTTGAGCATCTTAGAATAATAACTGCCAAAATCCCAGATGTGCTTCATGAATACCTTTAATTGTTTGACCTCTTGAAAAGAATACTTCCATCTGCGTATCATAGAATGTACCGTTGGTGCATACATGAATAATGTTACATAACGTTCATAAGCGCATATCCAGTATTCATCTCTGTGGGTTTTACCATTTTGGTACAAATGACCTTTATCTGCCCATGCGCAGATTGTATCTGTAAACTCCCTTATTGGCACTTATTATGTATAAAAGAAAATTAGGGCTAATTGTTGAAGTAAAAATGAGCACCCCTTAAATTTTATTAGGGGCAGTTATCATAGAATTGTGTGCCTCCGTGTTTTTATATTGCTATTTTTGCTGAATTAGCTAATTCGCTAAATCGTGCTTTTAGGTAAATGTAGTCTCGCATGAGTCGCATCTAGAACAATTTTTTTGCCAGGGCCTTAATTGAATGGTTTCTTTCTATTTCTCTTTAACATGCATTTAAAAAACAATGGGAGCCGCCTTAGCGAGGGCCCTGCATAGAAGCGGCTCTCCCGGGGGCGGGGGGGGGGGGGCAGGGGGTCACAGTGCCCCAACTTTTTCAAGTACCCCAAAAGTACCCCTCTTTACATGGGAAAGTGCCCCTTTTACTTTGAAAAGTGCCCCATATATATTATTCCATTATAAAAATGCCCCTCCTCTTTTCACCTCTAATAAGTGCCCCTTTTCCTTCTTTCCTTTGCAATAGTTTACCTCCGATATATGCCCTTATTAAAATCTGATCGGTGCCCCTTATCTTTAAAAAAATGCAAATTTTCCTTTATTATAAGTGCCCCTTTTTTATTATCATCAGTGCCCCCTTTTCATATCTGGTCAGTGCCCCTTTTCAGGTGCGGTAAGTGCCCCTTTTCACCTCTGGTAATTTCCCTGTTTACAATGAAACTGCCAATTTTCCTTTCTAATAAGGGACCTATCCCCTTTTCACCCCTTTATAAATGCTCCTATCAAAATCTGATGGTTGCCCCATTTCCGTCAACAAATGCCCATTCCCCATTCCCATAGGTGCCCTTTTTCATCCCTGGTGAGTGCCTCGATCGAGGTGTAAGAATTAAGTGCCTCATTTTCACCTTTTGTACTTTGACACGTGCTCCTTTTCTTTTCTAATAAGTGTCTTAATTTACCCCTTTCGAAAAGTGTCCCCTTTTCCTCTCATCATTAAACGTACCCCTAATTTAAAGCGACTAAGAGCAATTTCCCCCATGCTCGCTCACTACGCTCGCTCTTATTTATAAATGATATAATTATGTTACTTATCAAAGGTCATTTCAGTCTTTCGTTTATGAGAATGTGCTTACAGCCAGCCGCTGAATAAGCGGGGGGGGGGGGGGGGGGGGGGTAGTGAGCACATTTTTTTGTTTTGGCCTTCGAAAATGTAAAAATTTGCACCCCCCCCCCCCCCTTGGGTACCAGAGGTGGGGGGGGGGGGGCCAACCCCCCCAAAAAATAACGTGTTTTTACACGTTTTTTTCCCGGGGGGGGGGGGCAGGCCCCTCCCCCTCTATATCCGCCACTGGTATGATGTATAAAGAGAAACAAATATTGAAATCATCCGTGGTAATGTATTCACAAGTTAGGGGTATAGAGTTCTATACCTATGTCTAAAAAATTGTATATTTTCGCTTTGAGATTTCCTATATTGTAGGTGCCTTTTTTTCTTCTTTAGAAAGTGCCCATTTTTGTTGCTGCCCCCCCCCCCCCCCCTTTGAAAGTCGCTCGGCCGCCCCTGGGCCTGCATATATAATAAATAACTAGACATATAATACTTGTTTGGAACTAGTACAGGTGGGCTGGTCAACTAAAATTTGAGACAAAATAGAGCAAAAATAAGCGAGATACTGCTTAAAAATGCTTAAAAAACAATATGTAGATTCATGACGTGAACGAAATTCACCTTCTATAGGCATAACACGCAAATTATGAAATTTCCGATATATGCCCTTTAATCGTAATTTTCACTATGATGACGTCATCCAAATAAAAAATAGTTAATACTAAGCTTGTAGAGAATTGTCTTAGCTACAACATATCAACATTTTGAGGAAAATCAATCAATATTTACAGAGATACAATCAATTTTACATAAATATGCTGACGTCATAATATGCAAATTCGTATTTTTAGTTCCAAGGCCATTATGATGATGTCACGATACACTTTAAGGCCAAATGAGACATGAAATCATATCTCCGACTCATACTCTATCTAAATATGAAAAAAAAATTGAAGGTCCCGGTGCTTTCCAAAGAGCTATAATGGATTTTGTATAGGCCTGTTTTTGCCCATATATGGTATGTATTAAAATGGCTCGCGCGCACGGACATTTATCTTGAATGGACGCTCATCTTGTTATTAATGGTCATAAAGAGATAAACAGGGTATCAAATTGATCGAAAAATATGAGAAATATCATGAAAGAAAAAAAAAATTGCGATTCTATGTTGTATAATGTTGTAACGCGCAAAAATGCGTGCGCATGCGGGTGTGCGCGATTTTTTATAAAATACTTTAAATGACCTAAAACGTATGCAAAAAAAAATTTGAGACGATTTTGAGCACTTACAAATTTTGCGCGCGCATTGACGCGCGGAAGTACGCGCACGCGCGCGTTTTTTGTAATGAAATTGACTGGACTGATATTGATCTTGATCATTGAAAATATGAATGAGAAATGACTTACCGTTATGAAAATATGATCATAATTAAATTTTCAGAAAATTTCACAAAATGGCGCCTAGATGACGTCATCAGTCAAGGTCAAGGTTAAAAACCTTACTTTGTTTTGTCCATATGGCTATACATATGTGTGCTAAATATCAAATCATTTGAATGAGCCATTTTCAACTTATCTTGTTAACAAAAAAGTGGGTCGAAATAAGAAAAATAAACTAGATTTGTAATACTTGTTTCGAACAAGTATAGGTGGGCTGGTCCAACTAAAATTTAAAACAAAATAAAGGGTGAGATAGCTTATTGTGTCAGCTACAACATACTCGAAGTTCAGCGTAAATAAAGCTAAAACGACGTAGATATTGCTCGCGAAAAGCGAGAACGTAGAATCGAGTTTTGAAAAAAAAGTCATGTCCCATAGAGAATACACGCAAAATGTGAAAAATTGACATGCCTCCTTTAATTGCAAAAATAGGCCATGATGCCTTTGTCAAAATGAAGAATAATAGTAACTGCATTTGTGGAAAATTGTCTCAGCTAGAACATATCAAAATTTGGAAGAAAATCGATCACCATTTACAGAGATACAATCAATTTTCCATAAATATGCTGACGTCATATATGTAAATTGGAATTTTGAGTTCGGAGGCCATTATCATGACGTCATGAGTTCATTGAGGGTCAAATGAGACATGAAAAAATATCTCCGAATCATACTCTATTAAAATATGAAATAAAATTGGGGTCATCTTGCATCCTAAAGAGCTACTATGGATTTTGTATGGGCATGTTTTTTGCCCTTATATGCTATGTATTACAAGAGCTCGCGCGCACAGAAATTTATGTTAAACGGACGATCATTCCGTTAGTAATAGTCATAAAGAGACAAACATGGTATCAATTTGTTTGTAAAAATATGTGGAATATTATAAAAGAAAAAAAAGGAGATTTTATCTTGTGTAATAGTTTTACGCGCGAAAACGCGCGAAAACGCGCGCGCATGCGTGTGTGCGCGATTTTTTATAAAATGCTTAGAATGGCCTGAGACGTTTTTGAGCATTTGAAAATTTTGCGCGCGCACTGACGCGCGGACGTACGTGCTTGCGCGCGTTTTTTGACCTGAAATTGACCGGACTGATATTTACCTTGATCATGATAAATATGAATGAGAAATGGCTTTTGGTTATGAAGATATGATCATGAGTTGATTTTCAGAAAATTTTACAAAATGGCGCCTAGATGACGTCATCAGTCAAGGTAAAGGTTGAAAAAAATTCTGTGTTTTGTTCCAATACCTATTCATATGTGTGCTAAATTTTAAGACATTTGATTGAGCCATTTTAAAGTTATCTTGCTCACAAAAAAAGTGGTTAGAAATAAGAAAAATATTGAATAAATAATAAATAAATAAAGGCAATTCTAACGAAATTATAAGGTGGTCTGTACGATATACAGCCCACCTGATAAATAAATAAATAAATAAATAACAAAGGCAATTTTAACAAAGATATAAGGTGGTCTGTATTAGATACAGCCCACCTGATAAATAAAAATAAATAAACTAGACATATAATACTTGTTTGGAACAAGTATAGGTGGGCTAGTCAACTAAAATTTGACACAAAATAGATCAAAAATAAGCGAGATACTGCTAAAAAACAATGTCATGTAGATTTATGATGTGAAGGAAATTCACCTTCCACTAATAGGCATAACACGCAACTTAAGAAATTTCTGATATGTTCCCTTTAATCGTAATTTTTACTATGATGACGTCATCAAAATAAAATATGGTGGCGACTTAGCTAGTAGAGAATTGTCTTAGCTACAACATATCGAAATTTTGAAGAAAATCAATCAATATTTACAGAGATACAATCAATTTTACATAAATATGCTGACTTCATAATATGCAAATTCGTATTTTTAGTTCCAAGGCCATTATGATGATGTCACGATATACTTAATGGCCAAATGAGACATGGAATCATATCTCCGACTCATACTCTATATAATTATGAAAAAAAATTGAAGGTCACTGTGCATTACAAAGAGCTATAATGGATTTTGTATAGCATGTTTTTGCCCATATATGCTATGTATTAAAAGAGCTCGCGCTCACAGACATTTATCTTGAATTGACGCTCATCTTGTTATTAATGGTCATAAAGAGATAAACATGGTATCAAATTGTTCTAAAAAATATGAGAAAAATCTTGAAAGAAAAAAAAATTGCGATTCTATGTTGTGTAATGGTGTAACGCGCGAAAACGCGCACGCATGCGCGGGTGCGCGATTTTTTATAAAATGCTTAAAATGACCTAAAACGTATGCAA
This sequence comes from Strongylocentrotus droebachiensis, assembly GCA_035222895.1. Lineage (NCBI taxonomy): Eukaryota > Metazoa > Echinodermata > Echinoidea > Camarodonta > Strongylocentrotidae > Strongylocentrotus > Strongylocentrotus droebachiensis. The sequence goes on from JAVYIG010016764.1 coordinate 9,632, forward strand.
AATATATTTGAGACGATTTTGAGCATTTAAATATTTTGCGCGCGCACTGACGCGCGGAATTACGCGCACGCGCGCGTTTTTTGACCTGAAATTAACCGGACTGATATTGACTTTGATCATGATAAATATGAATGAGAAATAACTTTTGGTTATGAAGATATGATCAAATTTCAAGATATTTGGTTGAACCATTTCAAAGTAATCTTGTTAACAAAAAAGTGGTTCAAAATAAGAAAAAAAAAAATAATAATAAAGGCAATTTTAACAAAATTATAAGGTGGTCTGTATTAGATACAGCCCACCTAATAAATAAATAATAAAGGCAATTCTAACGAAATTATAAGGTGGTCTGTACGTTATACAGCCCACCTGATAAATAAATAAATAATAATAAAGGCAATTTTAACAAAAATTTAAGGTGGTGTGTATTAGATACAGCCCACCTGATAAATAATAAAGGCAATTCTAACGAAATTATAAGGTGGTCTGTACGATATACAGCCCACCTGATAATAAAGGCAATTTTAACAAAATTATAAGGTGGTCTGTATTAGATACAGCCCACCTGATAAATAAATAAATAATAAAGGCAATTCTAACGAAATTATAAGGTGGTCTGTACGATATACAGCCCACCTGACTAGACATGTAATACTTGTTTGGAACAAGTATAGATGGGCTGGTCAACTAAAATGTGAGCGAAAATAGAGCAAAAAATAAGCGAGATACTGCTAGCAAAAATGCCCGAATAAATGATGTGTATTATTTGTTTTATAAGATTGTGTTTTATTTGTTTTATAAAATTATGTTTTATAGATGATTTTACTAATGACCGGTCATTAGAATTGGATAGTGACCGGTCATTATCCAAATTACGCGTTAGGCAAAATATATGCCTGGTCACATGTACGCTTTCAACCAATCGTTTGATTAGGATCCACGTCATCATCTTATAACACGGAATAATACATGAATTAGGAGGATTCGTCTCTCTACAGTGACAAGTTAAGCCCCGTTTAATAGTGAAAATCTTTACGTGGACAGTCCTTGTTAAAAGCATTACAAATTGCCATCAAGGAGAATACAGACAATGTTTAATTTATGTTGTTTTTTTCGTAGGCATTATTCCATGAATGCTTGAATGTATGGAGAAATAGAATCGATACAAAATTGACGAGGGTTCGTTGGTTAATCATTTTGTCCGACATAGAAAAGTGCCCCTAACATGGACTTTGCCTTTTGCAAAAAAATCTAAAATCCTTTGCATCGGCGAAGTGGCATATTCAGGAAATTACTAACACAATTAAGAATAGGTCTTTCCCTGAGAATACTTCATTTCTGTTCTCGTTTAGATTGATATATTGTCAGCAGACGTTGGTGCGGGGCTCGGATTCGAACCATCAACCCTTGAATCGAGAGACAAGAGAATGAACCACTATGCCACACTTCAACTTGGCAATTTTATAATTAGTCAGTTCGAAACAGTACCTATGGTGATATAGTTTTGATACTGATGTTTCGTTATTATCATTTCTTACTTGGCTTTCAAAACTAAAAGAACAACTTCTCAGTATACAGATGGGTTAAAGTTAATTAAGATGACCAGTCTCTCTCTCGATTTTTTTTTTCTTGTTTTTGTTTTTGTTTTTGTTATGTTTTTTCTTGTTGGTTATCTTACCCAGCTGCACAGCGCCATCTTCAGGTGAAACTCAGGGTAAAATTTCGGATTTGAGTGCATGTATTCACCCTTTTTCCCCTTTTTTCCTGGTGCTACATGTATATAACGTATTCGAACACCTAGTTGTCTTGGGGTCGTTGTCCGGGGGTATTTGTATGGGGATAGTCGTCCTAGATGGTTGTTTCCCTAGGGGGTAGTTGTCCTAGGGGGGTAGTTGTCCTAGGGGCGGTTGTCCTAGGGATGGTTATCCTAGGGATGATTATCCTAGGGGTGGTTATCCTAGGGGTGGTTGTCAAGGGGGTAGGTGTCCTGGAACCGCTAAATAAAATATGTACAAAAAGTGGCAGTTTCCGCTTCTTCTTTTTTTTTTTTTTTTTGGGGGGGGGGGGGAGGTTAAGTTTGTTTTTAATTTTATTTTTCATCTTCCCTATGTCCGTCGGTCTCTTCTATGAAGAAAAAGAAAACACATACACCAACAACAGAATGATTCACAGAGCATTATTTGGGGCGCATTATCTACCGGGGTCGCCCATATTTACAGAGCTATAACCTATGCTTCCCTGAATCCATGGACCCGGCCTACTTCTGCTACCCCGTGTACGTCTCCTCTCTATCTCTATCATTCTCTCTCTCTCTTCCTCCTCCCCCCCCCCCTCTCTCTCTCTCCCTCTCTCTCTTCCGGCCCCTACATATTTCGTTGTGCTCTGATTGATGGACGCTAATATTTGCGAGTGTTACACTATGCCGAATGTGTATTCATTCACACCATTCATCACGACGTAAATGAAGCTACATGTACACATCAAATGATTTATAAAGTCGATGATTTTGTTGAGTCGTTTGCTGTTAATCGGTACCCAATCGGCTTCTGGACTAAAGGCAAAAAGATATTCTTATAATGCTGTCCAAACAGCACCGATCGAAATGTTTGCCGCATTGTATCGACATTGAGAAGATAATAAAAGTTAACAATTAATTCAATACCACATAAGATGTCGCCTAACAAACATGCAAGTTCTCGTTTTACTCAATATTGGGGAAAAGTTTACAATTGTTTAAATATATTGTCTAGGGTGCGCGTTAGAACCATTTTACGGTATAGAACAACGCTCAGGGTTCCAAAACTTCAACTGAAATAAAAGCCTGTAATTATTTGAGAACGTCGACACCCATCGGTGTAATCTTTATGACAATCATTATGTTCATCCTTCCCTGCGTATTTTGATAAGACTGAAAACAGACTGTGGTTATGGTTTATAAAATTTTCATTCGAATTTTAGCTTGGTCTGAACATTGATTTACATAATCTACTTTGGATTCCATAATTCCATATTCGGAGACGAAGGTTATGAATTCTGAGACCACTTCCTCACATTCTTTCACAATGCCTTTAAAAAAAGTTTGTTTGTTATCGTCTAATATAGTTTTTTTTTTAAAGTTCCCATTGTTGTTAATATTTGAACAAAAGAGCGATATAATTTGTAATACCTGTGACACAGACGAACGAAAACGTAACGTCACCAGGCGCTTGGATGACTTGGATATGATTAGCGATCGTCAAATTGGCAACGCGGCATTGTAGACTAGGGCCTTGACAATGGTTCTTGAGCCACATGAGCGGCTAGCTTCAGTGATATGTTAGTAAATCGATCGAAGGCAAGCAATCTATGAGGAACCAAAGCTGATCAAATCAAATACATGTATATAATATTCTAAATTTCATATACGTTTAAATAAACCTGATAAACAACTTTGTACTAATTCTTGAAGCGAGTCTGTTTTGAAATGTTTGAAAAAGGTATAAGTACTAATCTGAAGATAATTGTGAACACAGCTATTAAAAAAAGAAAAAAAGCTCGAACTTGGTTCTTAGAGTCAGATCAAGCTACAATATATGTATAGAAGGAACACGACAGAGAGTGAAAGAAAAGAGAGAGAGAGAGAGCGGGGGGTGAGATAAATACATGGGGCAGGTTCGGAAATGTGAAAGAGAGCAGTGGTATGTCAAAATCATACTGACGAAACATTGGTATCCAGAGTTTTTCGGAACTAGAAATAGATGCCATGTGTTGCGTTTGGCCAGATGAAAGGGGCTACCTGTAGATTTATACATGTTGTGGTGCATCCGGGGGGGGGGGGGGGGGTGGAAGCATGATGGGTATAGGCATGTGCAAATCCTATTATGCATGGATATCCCAACAATAATGAAAATTCTAAATAACTTCGTAGGGCGCTTCGGGGTTTTTTTTACGTGTTGGAATTGTGCTTATTTGATGTGCGATAATGTGGTGGAGAAACGTTTACAGTGCACTCTCGTTATAAAGAACACGGATATAACAAAATTTCATTATAAAGAAGTAAAATCTCTGGTCCCATATGTGGGATTCCCTTTGTATTCTATTGTTTTTGCAACCCTGATACATGTATAAAGAAATTTGATTATAAAGAAATTTCATGGGTCCCGAGGACTTATTTATAATGAGAGTGCACTGTACATGGTGTTGTAGAGGTGAAGGATATGCAGGATGTTAAGAATGTGGATAAGATATCCCTCCCCGCCCGTGGCAGTGACCAATAAAAGACAATGACACCATGGACCGTGTGTTGAGTGGTCTGACATAAGTGTAACGTTTATATTTAGGAAAAGTCTGTTGACCTCCAAAGTATATACAGTATTTAAGATAATTACTATTTTTTTTATCAATGATGGTCCAAACGTGAAGCATTGGTGGAGGAGTACATGTATGGGCCAGGAGGAAGTACACTCCCTTCACAATGGCGATTCCCTCATTCACATATGATGTATGTCATCACTCTCAAGTGAAGCAAGTATTGGAACAAGGGAACAACCTCTCGAGAGGAGTATAGGGGGAAGTGTCGTGGCAGTATTGGAATGCCCTTACAGGTACACTCCCCTCAAGAAGTTGTTCCCTCATTCACTTACAGTGCACTCTCGTTATAAAGAACACTGATATAACAAAATTTCATTTTAAAGAAGTAAAATTCACTTACAGTGCACTCTCGTTATAAAGAACACTGATATAACAAAATTTCATTTTAAAGAAGTAAAATCTCTGGTCCCATATCTTGGATTTCCTTTGTATTCTATTGTTTTGGCAGCCCTGATATAAATAAATTTCGTTATAAAGAAACAATTTCATGGGTCCCAAGGACTTCTTTATAACGAGACAACCAAGATGTGACTTTTGCTTTGGACTACCATCCCCCTGTTCATGAGGAAAATGATGAACAACCGAAGATTTGGGGGTATGAGTTACAGGTTAATGCTAATGTTGGACAATAATTAAAAGATTAAGGTGTTAGCAAAATCAACAGGTACAATTACTTTGGCTACATGCAGTGTTTGTTGAAGGCATGCTGAAGGGATTTTAATGTAGGCCTACTGGTACATGTCTTGAACTGTTTTGATGTTGCACATAATTTTGTGTAATGTTCCTGTGCTTGGAGGATGACTGTTGTTGATGAAGGATTCTGGTGGTGAGAGGATGCATTACCCATACGGGGAATACATCCTCTCACCTACTGATTTTGATGTTGGAGGTGAATGTTGGTATAGTGTCTGTACTCACATTGGCTGGAGTTGTTCATGGGTGAAATTGTCCGAAGTCCTCCCAAATTAGATTTGGGTAGCGTTGACGCATGCGGTTGAAGACGCATGCGGTTGAAGACTATCACATGAACATAACAAATGATCTTCCATGGAAAACGTTTACCAAAAGTTTATATTTAATTGTAAAGTGTCAGTACAAGGTGGCAGATTTACAATGTATTCCACACACAAAAAAGACAATCGGCATGGTCCTTGTCACATACTCTGAGAAACTATAGCGACATATTGCTGAAAGTGGAAAGGATAGGGAAGATGACTATGAGTGTACCAGTGGTAGTCATGATGAGAGCAATTTATACTAAGAATCACTGATTGCTATGTGCACTCAAGTAGCCAGCAGTAACTTTTGAGATGTTGGTATTACACAATGTGTGTTATGGGTAGTTGGATTTTTTTTCTTTTAAAGTCTACAAAATTATGAGAACCTTAAATAATTTTTAATTGGTAAAATGACCTTTTAAAGGAAAATGCAAGATTTTGCAACCAATGACAACAAAGCATGCCAAGTGAGTGTGTTGTTTGTAACATATTTTTTCATATGCTCTGGCCTACAACAAATTTGTCAGAGGTGCAGAGGTAAATTTATGGTGAAATACATAGTCTTACATGTATAATAGCCCCAAAGGTGAAAGTGATTTCACACGCCCTAATATTTGTTAATACACATCCATTTTTCAAAAAATTATACCTATTAGGTGACAAAAAAAATGGCGGTCAAACCTTCCAGGGAGGGTCGGTCAGTCAGCATTTTTTATTGTGTTTTTGACATTAAATTTTTCGATTAAAAAACATGGAAATTATTTGTTCTCAGCTTCTCGCTCACTCACTGCACTCGCAACTTTTCATCCAATTTTTTTGTCAAAATGGCTGATTTTCCTTGTTTCCAACAAAATTTACAATGATAAAATATAGACCTAAACACCTCAAAATAACAGTAAAATACAAAGACTGACAAATGGAGGAATGAGCCGGAGAGCCAGTAAGGCCCGAAAGTAGCCCACACCTTTACAAAAATATGTATACAATGCATGATATACACAGAAAAAAGAAACAATTAACAAAAGTTGAACGCGTAAAAAAGACTCTGACAAAAACCATTACGACAAGACAAATGTGGACATGCTCTAAAGAAATTACTCATAATTACTAATCAGCTAACGTTTAAGTAGGTTTCGAAAGTGTTTTGTATTTTTTGATTCTTTGATTAGTTTAGGGAGTGAATTCGAAAGGATAAGGCCGGCTGCTTGTATACCATGATCAGAGAAAGCTTTCTTATTGAGTGTATGAGAAAGATCATTAATTTGTGTTGTTTAGTAATGGTAAGTATCAGAGCGCCTTTTGAAGTAGTCTTTGAAAGACACTGGTAAATTATTAATATAGAATGTATGCATAAATACGCCAAGTTCAAGAGTATACATGTCTATTACAGTATCGTGCATGCGCATTCAGTTTCAGCAGTTCCCTACGAAGAAGAAGTGTTCAAGCGATGCCCGTTATGGACAGAAATTGCTTGAAAACACTGACATCGTAAGTAAACAATGGTTGTATATGTGATGTAAATGTTCATTAATATCGTGTTAAGATCTCGGTGAGCACAAACATGGAGAGCTCCTAGTCAGGAATCCGCCTGACAAGCAATAGTTCATATCCTGCCCGGTTGACGTGAATTCACGCGCATGAAAATATGCTGGTAATGATGTCTGTCCTTTGTATGAGGGGACTGACGTAACAACACCTCAAGGAAATTTTGGACGGTAATAGGTAGGGTGGGGACTTGAGTAACCGGACACTTAATTTTGTGCGTTTTTTCAGAATATGTTGCCAAAAAACATAATTGAGTAACCGGACACTTAATTTTGTGCGTTTTTTCAGAATATGTTGCCAAAAAACGTAATTTCCAAATAGTCAGCATTAGAATTTCCATGCAAAATCAGGATTTATGCGAAGAAAAATAACAGCTGCGTCACCGGGTGTCTGTTTGCAACTGCGCGCGATGTTTCCCCGACGCGTATTGCGCCGTTCTAATGCGCGGTGTCCGGGTACTCAACCCGTCCGGAAATACAACCTCTCATGATACCGATTTTGTGAGCACGAAAAAGAAGACTACGACAAGGTTAGGGTCATTTTGAACAGCGATATAAACAAACTGGTAGGTTGATACGGAGTGCCATTCCAGGCAATAAAAATACAGAAGTTTCTTTTTTATCATAAACCTACTCGTAGATTTCATGTTTTGATCGACAAATTGAGGACCTGAAATAATTGTGGACGGTAATGGTAATAGGGCCCCCGTCATACGAGATGAACACGTATGTATGCCCACGCATGGTATTACCGGACACTATTGAATTACCGGACGCGCGTTCTACGCGCGGGACTACACGTATCGAATGTGCAAGTCGAGTGGGGTGATCAAGAAATGTATGACGCATCGTAAGAACACACAAAAAAAATTAGAAAATTTACACATCTAACTTAGCCTAACGTATGAGTGACAAATACATGCCTTTTTCATGAAATAATCCAATTTTCCTAATGCCCGTGCAAAGTGAATGGCTGTCAAGTTTGTTTTGAGAATGTCATTTTGCTATTTGTTTTCCGTGCATTTTCTTCTCGCGCGACTCGCGACTTTTGCGTTTCGCCATAGACATAATTATAGCACGGTGTCCGGCAATACAGGTCGATTTTTAGCGCCGCGAAATAAGAATCATAACATGTGCAGGGACTAGATCTACGTGGGTACACTTTCCCATGACCATGTGCATGGCATTTTAATTTTAAGCGCCAACATGCTAAATAATCTGGTCAAGTTCACGCGATTTCTACATTTACACTTTTGCGTAGCGAATAATGATTCGAGTAGTGTAAAATCTAAACAGTTAAAAAGTTACTCGCTCAAAATCGCTCAAATTTTGTATCAATTTGAAGAAAAAAAAATCACATTTTCACTTACCCATCATTGATGCCATTTGCCTCATGATCATTTTGAACTTTCAACTTTGTTTGGGTGACATTTCCGAGCATCCGAATGCTTCCGAAGACGTTGCTTCCAAGACCTATGATGCCGAAGATGACGTTCTGTGTGACGTCACAGGTCTACTAAATAAAATAATAAAATTCACTTTTTGGCTCAGATATATACTGTTTCGTATGTTTTTCAGCGTTTTAACCCTCTTGAAACCATTCTAAGGTGTTCCATGCGATACAATGTCAAAATGTTGGCTACAACATACATATCTGGGGCATTTTAGGTCATTACCTGGTATTTTACTACGAAAGTAATTGAGAGTGTTCCCTCAGTCACATCTAGTCCCATCTAGTCCCACTTCAAAGGGTACAGAATAGCGCTGCTCGGCTTGTGACTCTCTCGCGTAAATCAGAGCACATAACTCCAATATTGAACTCACTACATTGGCTTAAAATTCACCACCGCATATCCTTCAAAATTCTTCTCCTGTGCTACAAAGCTATCAATGGCTTAGCCCCCTCTTACCTTTCCGATCTCATATCCTTATGTTCCCGTACGTCGTCACGAACACTTCGTTCATCTTCCACATTACTGTTAACACCTGGACCCCGCACTAACACCCGGTATGGTGACCGCGCCTTTTCAGTTATTGCCCCCGCTCTCTGGAACAAACTGCCCGCCTTTATTCACTGCGCCCCCTCTGTATCTCAATTCAAATCTCTACTCAAAACCTATCTTTTCAAATTGTAAATTGCAGTTGTGCGTCGGTCAATGGAGGTGCGCACCATATTTGTCTTTATTTAGTTGATTGCCACTGTTTTTCTTACCTTATCTATGTTACTTTTGTATTTTTGCTTTTTCTTCTAATTTAATTCTACGGGTTATAGTCTTCTCTTAATCAGAACACTGAGCGCTTAGAAACATCAGTATTAAGCGCCTAATAAATGTTATGTATTATTATTATTATTAAAGCCCTAGTCGTGTGGTGCGCCACCTACCGGTGGTTCCGGGAACATTGCGTCAAGAGGATTAATATTCCTTAATCAATGAAATAGAAATTGATAAACAAGTTAACCACTGGAGTGTGGCAAAGGGTCCTGCCACCTTTATCCGTTGTTTTTCCTTGTCCCTTTCTTCCCTTTCATCCCTCTCTCTATAATCTCCACTGTCCCTTTCCCTCTCTCTCTCTCTCTCTCTCTCCCTCTCTTTCCAAATCCCACTCTTTCTCTATTCCTCCCCTACTCTCTCTCTCTCTCTCTCTCTCTCTCCCTTCCTCCCCCCCCCCCCCCCCCTCTCTCTATCTCTCTCTGGTTTTTCTAAACATTGGGGAAAAGTTTACAATTGTTTAAATATATTGTTTAGGGTGCCCGTTAGAATCATTTTACGATATAGAACAACGCTCAGATTCCTAAACTTCAACCGAAATAAAAGCCTGTAATGTATTTGAGAACGTCGACACACATCGGTGTAATATTTATGACAATAATTATGCTCATCCTTCCCTGCGTGTTAATCTATATCTGATAAGACTGAACACAGACTTCAGGTTGTGGTTATGGTTACTATCATTTATCAAATTTTCATGATCATTCGTTGTTGCTCCCTGTCCCTTTCTTCCCTTTCATCCCTCTCTCTACAATCTTCCCCTGTCCCTTTCCCATGCACTCTCACTCTCTCTCTCTCTCTTTCTCCAACTCTCTCACTTTCTCTATTCCTCCCCTACTCTCTCTCTCTCTCTCTCCCTTCCTCCCCCCTCCCATCTTCCTTCTTTCTGTCGGTCTCTCCTATGAAAAAAAACACGTACACCAACCACAGAAGGAATCACAGAACATTATTTGGGGCGCATTGTCCACCGGGGGTTCCCATATTTGCAAAGCGATAACCCCTGCTACCCCTGTACCTCTCACCTCCTTTTACCCGGCCCCTAGATATTACATTAATTGTGATCTGATTGATGGACGCCGCTATTTGTACAAAACATCACACGCTATTTCAAACGCATTATCAGTAACCGCATGGTTACTCATGTCACATAATCTTTTTGAAAAGATATTCTTTGGTTGATTCAATGGGAGTGCACACTATGCCGAATGTATCATCACCCCCCCCCCCTCTCTCTCTCTTTTAAATCGAACCATCTTTTACAAATTATTTTTACTTGTTTGCGCCAATAACTTCTTTATCGTGTATCATCATGTATGTGCGTGTACAATTGCCTGTTTTTATAACACCCACGCCTTCAGAGACGGAAAGGCATTAACTGTACGAGAAACTGAATCAAACGCCCTACTGGCTCCAACCAGACGTACCGTTTAAAATTCAATTCATCGTGACGCCTCATGAAGGGCAATCACTGATAGGTCGTTAGATAAGAACAAATTAATTCAGAAATAAGTTTGTTTTTATCATTCCTTTCTGCTGTATCAGTGAAATGGTCATGTGTGTGTCATGCACAAGCAGGGGCCTCGGAACCGGGCTGCGTGCTCACTTCTGTTAAAGGGCGCAATCCAGCCCTTGTAATAGTTTTATATGTATGAAATTTGAAAAAAATATATTAAACAAACCAGAATAGAGAAAGTTTTAAACAAATTGGACTATATTATGACTGTTTGAACCTATGCGAATCGCAAATTACTTATTTGGTCACTGGATTGTAGAGACACGGACAACTCTCCCATTTGTCGATTACAAAAATGTCATAAACTTTTGTTTTTCTCTGAAGTATCTTCTCTTTTGGGGCATGTCTCAAAATATATGGTGGGTTGCAAACATTAATAAAGATTCACTGAATAGAAAAGACCCTCCTGAGTCATACATTTTGGAAAATGTAATGAGATTACAACTTTCAAAAATCCTAAAAATTCTGTCAACTTTTACCAATCTGAATACTTTGTTATTTCTGTTTTCTTTTAGGGTAGTTTACTTTTAAGATTAGAATTCCCTTTAAAGGGATAGTTCTGTTGCAGATGGCGCTACACAAAATAATTTTTTTGTGAGACAATGAAAAACTGAGTGTCAAATTTGAAAGAAAATATAATTTAAATGACAAAATCATCTTTGTTTGATCGAAATCGGTTCAAAGACGGCTGAAATATCAATAAATATAACGATTTCTAATATTTGTGTACCACCACAAATATTCGATAATTAGGAAAAAGCCGTTGAAAAAGCTAAACAACGCCTTTTACGTTGTATTTCAACCAATGCCGATGCTGGCTTTTTGTTGACTTTTTCGTGTTTGTTATATTAAGCCCAACCAGCCGTTGGCAATATATTGTTATTATTTATTAATATTTAATTAACGGTCACCGTATTTTTTTTTTTTTAAGTGGAACTAAATTGGTATGATCGTATTGGGTCTAAAATTACCTTCACATCAAATTTTAGGTCCTCAAAGGGCACTAGAAATGTCATAGATAAGAATAAGAGCAATAACCATGCACTTTGAATGCAATTGCGGTCTGAAAACAGAACTAAACTATTCCTGTAACAGTAAATACTTGTATGATCGTTCGCATGCTCAGCCCCTCACCCCCATCCTAATAACGCTCTGCAGCGCATGATAACAATGTCACTAAGGAAGTTTTTGAATTTAATTGAATTGACAAAGTTTATTCATACACAATTTCAAGTCACAGCTAAAAGCTGACTCATCTTGAATTCATATATACAACTGCAACATATAAAAATTCATGCAAATGGCACAATGTAAAAAGGCAAAAAAAACACGATTTGACGTTCAGTAATTAAATTGATGTGATAAAAGGAATAAAAAGAAGAAGTACAGAAAGAAAGAAGACAAGTTACAAAAAGGAGGTGCAAAACACAAGGGAAAAGGATGAAGAAAGAAATAAAGAAGAAGGAATTATGGTTAACAGTAAAATAACTGTTTACAATTAATGTTTATAAAAATCAGTAATACAATGATGAATATAATAACAAATTCAGAAATGAAACTGTGTATTACCAGTGTAACATTATGTAGATAAATTTGACAATAGCCTTGTCAATAAAACATTAAAAGAATTATATTTACATACCAGGTGAAATTTTAATGAAGTTGAAACATATGTTGTATGTACTACATAAACCTGAATTATGTTGTATTTTGTATCACAGTGGAGGAATTAAACAAAATGTCACCCTTTTTAGCAAACTACTCAGTCTAAAAGGAAGCCAATCCCAACAAAAAACGAGTCCGGGATTTCCCGATCCGGACTTGGCAATCTTGAGGTGTCTTACACAATAAACATGCATATTGTCCCTCTGAGCTGGGCCACAGATGGGGAAACCCAAGTAGCAATGCTGCTTTATGGACCAAAAAAAAGAAAAGAAAAGAAACTTTTGTATCATGATATATTGTTTTGCTTTGAAAGGAATCAGACCGAACAAATACATTTAGGAATACATATCTCTTTTTCAAGGTCGGTAGAAGCATAGTAGAAGCTGGAACCACATATCATAATTACCCCCAACCAGAGCTGATCTGATGAGATAACCATCTGCCATTGACCCAGCAGGGAAAGCAGATAGGTTTTAAAACGTTTCTTTAGATGAATTTCATCGCTATTTTCTATTTACTTGTATTTTGTTGACTTCGTAACATTGTTCAGATGAGGGAAAATGGTTCTAAGGTAGTAACTTCAATGCTAGATGTACAATTAAAGATAATCTGAAAGTTTGAGTCAAAACAGACCATTATCACCGATAAAAATTGGGGGAAATTGATCTGATCGATTCCTTAATTCTCCCAACTACATTATAACAATTTAATTACATTTTAGGCGAATGTAAGACGTCACTAAGCAATGAATAGGCTCTATATATACTATTCCCGATATTTAAGTGTTGATATATTTTTAAAAGCCTGTCTTATGTCTTATTTTCATGGAAAAAACTGTTGGAAAAATTCAAGAAAGGTTGGGAGAATTTACTGTAATACCTTCAAGTTCAAAGAAAACCATTAATATCTTTGTGGTTTGAGAATTTTCCAGGATTTGTTGCATGTTAGAGGGTAAGTACAGTAGAAGGAAGATATTAAGTAACATTTCATACTTACACTACGCAGTATTCTCATCAACCTACAACAATGTTATCGAGTCACTTTAACTGAAAAAATGGCTCTCGGCTAAGGGCAACCTATTAGGCCTGTATAAATAAATATATTCAAACTATAACCAAAAAAAAGTAAAATAAATTATTGGGAAAGTTTGATTTGACGTTTTTTTCAGGACAGCTCATTTCCAAATAGTGAATAAAGTTAGACAATATATTTGATAAACAAAGTCACTTGGGCTTAGCCTTCATTGTTTCACGTCTCTTTGCTGTTAGAACGCTCCAAGGATCTCATCCGGGCGTTACGACTCGCTTGACACAATTAAAACACAAGAAAGGATCATATGAGTTTTCATTAATTTTCTGCCAACATTGATTATTTCAGTTTATTAGATTTCATTTGTGGGTTTTACATTTGTTTAACAAACTTTGTGTTATCCCTTTGGTTTATATTCGATTCCCATAATCTCCTCCTTTTTTTTGGGGGGGGGGGGATTTAAAAAACAAGATTTGATATCTCTGTTTTAAAATGAAATTCAGATACATCTAGAGACATGGGAAGAACGAGATAACACAAATCTCTGTCGCAATTGAATCTAGCCTTAGTTTTAACCGCTATGATGCATGTACAAATGCATCAAATCATGCCTATGTATTTTTAATACTAGAAATGCCCTAAATTATCACCTCCCCAATATTAGAACGACTTGTATGAAAAATTCACTATTTCATAAAGGACTATTAATATGAATAATATACCTCAGGAAATTATAAAATGCAAAACTCTCAATCTTTAATTTAATCTTTAATCTTTAATTTAAATAACTTCTGTTAGATAAGTATAATAATCAGTATTAAGAGCATGGGAAATTTTGACAATTCTGTTTACTCTGATTGTACATGAAAGTATGTTTTAGTATTTATTTTTTTTGTTCTTTCTTCCTGCATGTGTGTGTTTTAGGGGTAGGCTTTCAAAAAAGGAATCCCTCCTTTCTGCCTATCCCAAATACTCTCATAAATTGCCATTGTTAGTCGTTATCACTATCTTGTTTTTTTATCATTCCATTCTCTATTTATCTCTATGAATAAACTTTGAATTGAATTGAAATTGTAAAACAAAATGTTTATTTACCATGTGAATACAATTATTGTAATAAATACAAATACTAATACAGGTTAAGTTACAGACATGATAGTACGAAAAGTATGTTCTCTTACAGTTTTTATGTTATGTATCATTGCACAATTAAACCTGCCTTGAACCGTGGTAGGCTGGCGGATGCCGATTACTGACATTAATTGTCCTTGTGCAAATACATGTACGTGCATCGCAAGATATTAGTGTGGTACGGTATGTCACTGAAACAGCTCCCGTAGGATTTTTGTGCCAAAGTTGATTTTTTTTTTTTTTTTTTTTTTTTGGGGGGGGGGGGGGGGGGTTTGTTGGCATTTTTGCATTTTTGGATTCATTGGGGTCCAAGCTATCAAAAATTGATGAGGTTCAGATTTTCCCGAAGACACCAAATTTCCCTATTGCGCGTTATATGCCATTTTGGCGCCAAATATGGACCCCCCAGGAAATGAAGGAGGGGTCTAAAAATTTGAACCCCATCATTTTTGGCCAATTGGGACCCTTTTGAAGCCAAAACAGCAACAACAACAACAAAAAATCAACTTTGGCAAACAAATTCTACGGGATTACATACCATACCGCACTATATCTTTAGGGGTGCCGTGGGAGAATTTTAGGATTTTTGTTTAATGTCATCATTTGGGAAGATCGTCGACTTCATGATACCCAAATATTAGAAACTACTAGAGTACATACTATTTAATGAGGAACTAGCATTTAAAGATACTATGTCCCTTTTGCAGCCAACATCAAATTCTGTAGAACTTTGCAGGAATTATGAATATGTCATGTATGTCCTAACTGTGAAACCTAAACACTAGTAATGTCCTAGTATTCAAATTATACAAGGAAACCCGTTTATTTATTTTTCTTTGGTAATAACAACCGTATAATGAGCAATAACAGGTACATGAGCATTTGTCTACATCAATAACCCACCACTTGTAATGGCCAAAATTAAACTGATTGAAAATTTGTGTAGCACAAAACGAACGACCATTCGGTAAAAGGGTCTGAAAGTCAGACCATTACTTATGTTATTGCAATCCCTTAAGTCGATTCGACAACTAATTGTCGATATTGTCCCACTAAAAGCCATCTTTAAGCCCTTTCGTTTTGAGGGAAGTTCTAAATTAGTTCAAATGCCGTTGGAATTTTACCTTTTCATATGTTTGGCTTGCAAATGGCACTTCGTACCTTTGATAGATAATTAAATGTATTTTTTTCTCGCTCGCTTCGCTAGATCGATCAAAGCAGTAGTTACCGCAGTGGGTTTTGGGACGGCCATAGGTTTTGTACACGAAGTTCTTTTCATAAAGTCAGAGACGATGATGATGATGAACAGAATTTGTATGCCGGCATATATCAGTTTCAAAAAATATTCAAAGGCGCGAGCTCCTCCAATAAAATTAGCATTTAAATGTCTAAAGGAAGATGTGAGTTTTGAGTGAAGCTTTGAAGTGGTCCAGGTTGTCGATTTCGCGAATATGATGGGAGGGAATTTCACAAGCTAGAAGCAATAGAGGAAAATGCCCGGTCTCCATATCCCTTGAGATGAGTAATGGGCATCTGGAGAGTAAGGCCAGATGAGCGAAGTCCAGCGCGAAGATGACGCCGCTCGATTAAAGATGTCACATATGCTGGGGGCTGACCATGAATTGCCTTAAATGTGAGCAGCAGGACCTTGAGTTCAATTCTGCTCTTGACAGGAAGCTAATATAGCTCAGCCAGGACAGGAGAGTTGTGATCATGCGTCTTCAGCCCAGTAAGCAAACGTGCTGCTGCATTCTGTACTGCTTGAAGTCTGTTCAAGGTTGCAGAAGGAAGGCCAGTTAGAAGACTGTTACAGAAATCAAGTCTAGAGGAAATGAGTGAAAGGATAAGGCTTTCTGCTACCATCTTCGTAAGCAATGGTCTAATGACTGCAATGTTACGAAGCTGGAAGTAAGCAGTCAGACATACATGTACCTGTGAAATGTGCCTGTCCATTTTCATGGACTGATCGAAGTAGACCCCAAGGTTACGGGCGCTTACCGTAGGAGAGACAGACACATCAAAGAGACACTTAACATGAAAGAACTTGAGGACAACCTTGCTTGCAAGAACGGTAAGAACAGGCCATGGCAACCACCGAGGAACTCAGGGACGAAAATTATTTTAAAAATGTATCTCCGGGGGAATGGACGAAGAAGAAGCTACAGAAAAGGCTCACGTGAAAGTTCCATGGGCTGTTAAACGCACTTGTTTCGATCTTTACTCCAAGTTCTTGCAGCAGAACGTGTACCTTGGAGGAGCTGACATCGATATCAATCATGTGATTACGTCTGATCTCACAGAAAAAGTAGAAAATGGCATGAATCTTCGGAAAGCCGTGCAAACAGTTTTAGCAAGACACGGTACACAATTCGAGGGTTTATTCCAGTATCAGGATGAGAATGACGATGAAAGTGAAGAAGATACGGAGGGTGCAGATGGAAGTGACAACAATGGAAGCGACAACCAAGGCTTTACTTCATCTTGATGTCACATTGACAAAGAATACTTCGTAGACAACCCTAATAATATAGATGACAAACTTACTCTATTTCAACATGCTGTACATCAATCGGTCTTTATTAGTTTAAACTTGCATACCTGCACGGGTCCAAAAAAAAGAAGATTCTAGTTTAAAATGTTTTTAATATTTTATCTCTGCTCTCTTGTAACATAACTAAATTGGTATTGTTATCTTTGTATTTAAATCTGTTTTGCATAAAGTTGTTCACATTAAATCGGGAAAAAATGAATTAAAATAAAGTACATTTGTTGTGTTTTATTTCACTGATGTGTGTATCCTACGTCAGAATAGTCGTACAACATACAAAGTAAGTCCAGAATGATGTTTTGAGAGAGTTCAAACACAGCTATAAATATATCAAAGTGATGTGGGAAAGTGCAAAGAACTCGGCGATATGAACAGGTCAGAGTAAAACAAGCATAGTTGTCGAAAGTCTTGTGAGAGGGTAATACAGTCAATGCACGATCAATAAGAAACAACAGTACCATTGCTGAAAAGAGGTAAATCAAGTACAAAAGACACTAGACCTATACAAAATCAATACCCTTTACAAATACGCTTCCTCGTGTTGCCCAGGCGAGAATCACAGTATGTGTAAATACACATTCCCATTGTTCCTTTATTTAGTTGATCGAACAATAGATATTGGTCCAACTGCGTTGTAAACCTTCCTCAGAAAGTCAAACACAAAGTATAGCAAGAAGTCATTGAGTCAAAATCCCATTGACACACGTGTTATAAGTCCTTTTTTTTTATTTTTTTATAAATAAGTGCTAAATGAAAATACCTATCAAATATTCAAAACGTCAAAAATCCCAAAGAAACATGTGTTGTAAGTTACTTTTTGCTCGAATTTTTTTTTAGTCCAGCAGGAAAAAAAATTATCCGAAAATTATGTTTAAAATGTCAAAATTCCATAGACACACGTGTTTTTAAGTCATTTTTGTCTACCCCCCCCCCCCCCCAAAAAAAAAAAAAAAAAAAATTAAAAAAAAAAAAAAAAAAAAAAAAATGTACAAACTTTTGTACACGAGTCAATTAGAAATAGTATAACTACGAACAAGTCCGTGTACAGAACTTACGGCCGTCCCCCAAGTCACTGCGGTTCACAACTTTGAGGAAAATGACGATTTCAGGCAGCAAAGCGCCTGAATACCTCCATATTTTAGCAACGAGGTGCCAGAATTAATATTATATCTATTCTATCGAAATTACAACTTTACCATGCTCGTCCTCTTTACTCACTCGCCACATTAGGAAAACGGATAATTATAGATAATTCTATCCTGATAAAAATGTTTGTATTAATGTATGCGGCAGCGAGGTACCCGCAGGCTTAATTATATATTTGTATCTAGAATGTTGACCATATTAAAAGCATAATTTTTACTAAATCAAAAGTGGTATTTTGGGGCTCGCTCGAACGGTTCGCTCACTCGCAAAATTAAAAAAAAAAAATGCGCCAATATTTTCATGGCACCTGAGGAGTGTCAAGGCGATGTTAAGTCAATCTTCTGTAACTGACCGATTCTTGGCCATAGACGTAATGTAATATTTTCCCCTCTGTCGTCGGTCCCCTGGGGATATCGACATCCCGAGCGCACCTTTCTGCACTTATCCCTCTTCGATTTAATGAGGGCATCGTTTCACAAAGTACAGGTTAACCGACATCCCAGTGAAATACATGTTAGTTATAATATCCGCGTTTTAATGGGATGTCGGCGAACTTATACTTATGACGGTTTAGTGAAAAAATAGCCCGGTGTCGGTTTTGTCGGTGTGACTACAATATAACACTGCATTCGTCTTGCTCCAGCCCGTTGCTTGAATGATATTGAGGTGAAACTCATGCACATGCTCTGTTGTTAAGAACCAAACAACCTGGGGCGTTTCACAAAGCCTTTTTTCAATGACAACTAATAACAAATCAGTGATAAAACTGCTGATAACCAATCAGAAGCAACGATTTAAGTAGCTTATAACACAAATTGTCATTTGGCACTGATAACAGGTTTTGTGAAACGCTGCCCTGGACGACGAGCGAATGTGTCCTTTAGCACTTCAGTAGTCTATTTTTTCTGTGAAATTAAGAAATCACTACAACAACTCCCGTTTCAAAGCTTGTTCATGATACATAACGTTTTGATAATTAATTCAAATCAATTCAAATTGTATTGGTCCAAAAGGAAATTCGTTGTGTTTACATGCATTATTCAGAGAGAAAAATAGATAAAATGTACATGTGACATGATACATACAACATAAAAACGAGTATACAGAGAAAATAAACATATTGTCTCTGAATCTACATTATTGACAATATTTGTTCCTATATCCAGAGTAATTATACTTAAACAATATAACATTGTAATTATTATTACTATTATCATTATCGATATCAATATTATTATTATTATCATTCTTGAGTGCACTCAGTGCAGCATGTATGCGATATGAATACCTATTGAAGGCACTATGAAATAATTATGAATAAACAAGCAATATATTATGACATTATGAGTATAAATATAAAAAAGCCTTTTTCATTTCATTTGGGAAAAGATGGCTATTATAAGAAAGTAAATACAATTATCCTACAATAAATACAAATACATTTGTGATCATTTCCAACAATCTTAATCTTTCTGAATTTCATAGACAAATAATGTTATAAAGATACTCAAATTCTGTAAGAACTTTGCACGAATTACGAATATGTCATGTATGTCATATCTGTGAAGTTTAAACGTATATATAGCAGTTTCCTAGTATTATCACCATGCAAGGAAACCCGTTTACCTTCTAGACTTCCCTGTCAGACACTATTGAGTGACTGACTGACTTCTTTTTTTTCTTTGGTAATAACATACATAACATGAGCTATAACAGGTATATGAGCATTTGTCTGCATTAATAAACCACTACGTGTAATGGCCGTAAC